>JBBCBB010012200.1:0-37686 GCA_037177235.1 Aquilaria malaccensis | reverse complement strand
AAACGTTTCAAACGCTCAAGCACGTTAAAGATTGAAAGATATTCTTGCTTACCCAGAAAATTATTGCTAGCATCGCAGCATCCATGAAAGAAATCCCACCAAACCGTCTTCCTACTAAATTGTGGATTTTCTAATGCGATTTCACACCCAGAGAATGAGAAACTTTGAATTTAAAAGGAGTTTTCTCAACTAACAAAGCTTCAAATATACCTGAATAGAGCAAGCCGAAGGGTGCGGACAACGGGAGACAGAGACGGACGAGCCGAGCAGGCAGTGTTAGACGGTGGATGACAAAAGGCTTTGAAGACGGTGGTTTTATGCTATCGCCGGTCGTCAGGGTTTTATGCCAAGCAGCAACTTTTAATTCCATTTTTGCCATGAACCTTTCTTTTCTGACCAAATAAACCACCGAACTTTTGGAGAACCCAACTCCCCATCAAACTTCTGAAAAGAACCATATTAGTACTATGTCTATTGGGCCTTATGTGATACGATTTAAAGCTTAGTTAAAATTTGGGAAATCCATCAAATTTTGATACAAAAGACACATGGAGGTTATAGTGCACATATGTGCAATTGAGCATGTCATGTAAATTTCCTGATTTGCTCATTCTTTAATTAGTTAATAAACATGATGCCTCTAGCCCAGATTTTGGAAATTCTACACCTTCTAGACAACAAAGACCAAAGAAGACAAGATGAGAAGATGACAATGATGATGATGATGATGACGATGAGAAAGGTGAGACGAGAAGAAGAGGGCAACAACAAATCAAATTTAGAGAAGACAAATAATCATTAGATCAACCATCGCTTAATGATATCAGATCTAGATAAACCTAGATGAGTTGTTGTCTTCATTTCCAAAGGTGAGCAACGGTTGTGTGAGATCTAGAGCGATCTGGAGGAGAATGGCATGATCCAGTGGTAAGTAGCAACAATAATGAAATATGGAGGCTAGTAGGGATAATACAATCTAAAGGTAAAGCTTTTATGCCCTTAATTCTAAAATTTAATTAGGGTTAATCTAGATTGACTTAACCTACTCAATTAGTTTTTATCAAAGAGGTTAAGTTAAGTGGCTAAACTATAACTAATTAGGAATAATTGGTCTTTCCTATAAAATTTATAAATTATAAGGTTTCTTAAACTTTAGGGGTCAAATTGTGTCGAAATAAAATTTGAGTACTCAATCGCACTTAATTAAAGAATTAATGCTCAATTCATTTTATGATATTAGGACCTGATTAACTCGTTTTTTGTGTGCCATGCGAGGTCACACCTACAACCCTGCTCAAACAAAGACAAAATCACCCTTGAAGTTTATCAAATCTAGCAAGTCACACTTCCATCGCTACAACGTCTGCACAGTAGCCAATGTCCTCATCTGCTGCAACATCCACGAAGTATCTGACATCCATAGCAATGATTTACAAATGATTCGTAACATCAGCCCAGTGGCTAACGTCCTTCATTGCTACAACATCCGCCCAGTAACCTGAGCAAATCGACGACAATAATTCGCAAACGATTTGTAAGTTGATTCCTAAATCCATAGAAAAAAGATTCCCAAATACCGAGCAAACCCGAGATTTATCCAAATGAACATGAAATCCATACCAGAGACAAGGATCATAGGGAAAATCCAGAGCAATGGAAACATCGACCTTCTTACAATCAAACTAGACCTGAAACAAGAATCATGGGAGCAAATCTAGAGCAAACCTTTGAGTGATTGGTCGGTTTTTATCAAAGGTTTCAAACGAAGAAAGGAGCGATTAATGGCAAAGCAAGATAGCAGTGTGGTGGCATTTCAATAAAATAAGGGAAAAGCATGAGTGGCAGTGTCTTAATTTTGTGTAATTGGAGGCCCAAATATTTTAAGGTGGAAAGTAGGCCAAGTTCAGTGCAAATAATAACACGTTAAATTGGCCTAATTAAAGTAAAACGAACAGGTGGTAAGTGTAACCCAGGCAATTATGGCTAAAGTTAAGATTTTGGGGACTAGTTTGAAACTTGGGAAAAAAATTTTGTTTCAATTAAAGGTTAGAACTTAAAAGCTAAAAAGGTTTAAGCAAAAGAGTTCTTATTTCGAGTGAGCTATTGCAAGGGAGCTTATTGTCGTGGGTTTGGCAAAATAGTTGAGAGAAAAGAACAAGTGGGCTCAGGAATTGAGCAAGAAATACCTTGTACACTTGATGTCTTGCTTAACCAGTAACAAACACCTCTAGCCCTAATTTTTCATCTTACTGCACAAGAAAGAATCAAGGTAAGGTAAGGGATCTAAGCTTGCTTATCTGAAAATTTCAGAAATTTATGGTTACTTCCAGCTTGGCATTTTACTAGGATTTTATTGGTAGACTAATGAAGCAATTAGGTTAATGTGATGAATTGGAACCAAAATGACCAGAAACTAATACTTTTCATTGAGGATTAATTCCATTATGCTAGCTTCTAGATTGTTTACCAAGTGATTTACAAATAAGGGATTTCCAGACCCTAATGTTCAAAGGTGGACTCAAGTTTTTTATAATGAGGGTCAAAAAAAATATTTTCCTAAACTATAGTCTTTATAAGGGTATTTGATTAGTTTTAAGGAAGGGCACAAATCAATTTACCTTTAACTTTTAAGGAGAATTACTTGTAGTATACCATTTTAGAGGGGTCCCTAGCCCTTGCTAGCTCTCTTTAAATCTGCCTTGGCTAATGCTTGGTCAATATTTCTAGATGTCCCTAGCTCTTGAAGTTACTGATTATTAAAGTTATTCGCTTTGAACCATTACACCTCTCCTTTTAATGTCTGGTTACTTATGGGACACGTCTCTGGCTTATCATTTTTCTATTTATGCTTGTTTGTCTAATGTGTAATTGGTTGTTTATGTTTGTTAATAGTGTTTTATTGTTGCATTTTTAGTGAATCAATATGAACAATTTCTTGGACTGATATCTTTATTTGCAAGATTAATTAGCTTAACCTTTACTAACTTTCATTTTAAGACTCATCCTCATCTATTTAATTTGTAGGGGGGGAATATCAGAAGTGACTAATAATTCTATGTTTAAAATTGTGGTAATTTTGTTATAGGTAAATAGAAGATCTAATAAGCTTTCTTACAGGTAAATAGAAAATCTAATAAGCTTATTTATTTAACCAGATTTTGATTCAGTTTGTAACAAGTTGACTTTTTGTTTAAACGGCTGGCATCTGACTCTAAAGGTTGGTTATACAATGGTACTTATGTAATTGAAACTTGTAGGAGAAATAATTTTGGTTAAAATAGCTACAAAAGTCCAAAATGGTATTCTTTTATGACATTTTGAGTAGTAGTTATTACTGCATTTTTTCCCCTAATTTGCTATAGTTGAGTTTAAAAAACTGGATTTTTATAATTTATGTATTTGACACACCTACATGTGTTTCTGGACTTTGTGGCTTCTTAGATTAATGTTTTGAGGTACAATTTGAGTAATATAGTCTAGTTTAAAAGAAGATGAGAAGAACTGAACTGCTAAAATAGAAAATTTGTTCAACATTTGGTTGCCAGCTGACCAAGCTTTGACTTTTGGAATTTAGGGCTTATAGGAATAAATTTGATTTCCCTCCTTGTAATGTTTACTTATATTGCTCAGTAGTTTAAAAGAAGATGAGAAGAACTGAACTGCTAAAATAGAAAATTTGTTCAACATTTGGTTGCCAGCTGACCAAGCTTTGACTTTTGGAATTTAGGGCTTATAGGAATAAATTTGATTTCCCTCCTTGTAATGTTTACTTATATTGCTCAGTAGGTTTTCTGATTGAACTCAAACCCGTCTAAATATTTAGAGGAAATCTAGATAGAATACGATTAACTGTTGTAAACATTTATACCCATATTTTACTTGTATTTTATAGATAAGTGATAGTGCTCCACTACAGGCTTTGTAAAATATATTTTAGTACGTGAAATAATCTTTAGGTAGAAAAGATAAAAATAAAGTTTACATAAATCATAGAGTGGCTGACTTATCTCGACATGTTATTTGTTGAATGACTCAGCAAATGACAAGGGATATGGGTCAACTCGGGATTTTGATACTGAGGACAACAACTTTTGCCGCTGGCTCTATGACATCTTCCAATTATCCTAAGTCTGAAACTTCTTTCCAGCTTGGAGTCCTCCAATTATCCTCATATCTGTTGACATCTACCTCTCCAGGTCCTCTTTTGCAAGACCTTCATCGAGCTTCAAAGTCATCCTTCTTACCATTTATGCCGCAAAACCACCATCCATATTGGTCAATCCTTAACCTTCAAAATCTCGACCTCTCTCACCCAAGAGTCTACCACATCTCCAAATCCCAATCCAAAGCTAACCCCACCAAATTCAATGTTGCTGTCTCCACTGCATTTAAAGCTTCAAAATCAATGGGTAGAAGTCGAGAAATAGATGACCTATGTTGGTAGTTTCTAGGCTTAACAGAGTATAGATAGAAGTTGTGGAGTCTAGTGAGGGATTGGCAAATCTGGTATGGTATTTGAAAATCAGTTAGCATGCACATTCTAGAGAGATTAGGGGTTGCGGAGCATAAACAAACCTTGCCTGATGAACACAACCTCACAAGTTAACTGTTGTTCCTACATTATAAAAGATTCTCAAATATACAAATAATCTATATACAATACTGTAAAGTACGTGGGAGGTGTTGAAAGTGTGACATCTGTTATTGGGAAATGATGTCATTTTGTGAGTGATGGGTGTAGGAGTTTAGGATACATGGTTGATTGGGAGCAATTTGTACATGCAATGTTTGTTTCAAACCTCTCTGTGTGGGGACTTTAAGAAGAATACCTGTATGATGTGTCTAATTCTTAGTGGCAGCAATTTGGGACTAAATAAGTTTTGTGGGATTGTACCTGCTGTCAAATGGAAGGGTGTTTCAGATGTGGCATTGTTTAACAGCGTAGTGAAATATGTGGGCTGTGGATATTGGTTGCATGTATATATGAGTGTCCTCTCAGCTTCCAATGTCAGAAGGATATGATTGTAGTTATTTGCTAGATCTGGAATGTTTTGTTGGAGTACCTCGCATTTCCTCTATGTTTGCTGTTATTTAGATGGTTTTCTATTCTTATTGTCTTTTCTCATTCAATTTCCTTTGGTGGCCTCTACTGTTTCTTAGTGTTATCTAGTAGAACCATACTGCACAAACATGTATAACTAATAGCCAAAAGGCTATTAACCCTTCTAGAATTCCCAAAGTGACTTGAGAAGCACCACCTTCGGGAAACATGAGTGACCAACCTCGGGAAGGAGGGGGCCCTTACCATCATCGGGAAGAACACCACCTTATAACCGAGGGGCCATGATCCCCGAGATCTTCAGATCACCTAGCCAAAAACCACCCTCGGGGAGGGCTTAGCACCAACCTCGGTGAATGACAACCACCTTCAGAATAGCGAACTCACCAAGTTTGGGAATGTATATCCCCATCCTCGGCAAGGAAGAGCGTTTTTCGAAGGTGCCCCACTCTGCCGAAGGGCCTCTCCTAATAGCCCTCGGTGGCTGTATTGAGCCGAATGGGGCCTCCTATTCCGAAGGAGCATTATACCCTGAAAGGGTCTCATTCTCCAAAGGGGTCTTGCGGAGATACGACAAAAACGGTTAAAGAGCCTCTGAAAGAGAGACCTCGCACACACTCCTGCCCTCTGGCCGGAACGGCCTACGACCAACTGGAGATACTTATCTCCGAGGGTACGAATCACATCTGACCAAACACGTGTCACGATCTAAACAGACTGTGTCAAATGGCCTCTTCCCTCCACCCTCCTATAAATACCTAGGAAAGACATTGGTAAGAAAGGGACAAAACTCTCGCTATTTTCCTCACTCTCTGCTCCTTACTACTATTACTCTCACAAACACTGACTTGGGCGTCGAAGGCTCCTCCCCCGGAAACACATTTCGAGGAGTCTCTAACCCCTGTTCTTCAAAGTCTTGCAGACACCTTCACACCGGGAGTCTCTCCCTCAGGCCAGCATGTCATACAACGAAGATGCCACCGGGCATCATTTGGCGCCGTCTATTGGAACTCCCTCTCAGGTCACCATTGTTAAGACCCGACATTCTAAGGACAAGGGACTCCCGAAGTCCTAGTCCGCGCCTGAAGCTCCAACAACGACTGAACCACTTGTGATAGAGACTTCTTTACCTAAGGATGAACATCACGATGAGCTTTTTGCGGGACTTTCAGTGCTCTGTTGTGGCTGAAATGACCCAACAGCTCAACCAAAGGTGGTCACAACCATCTCCCGAGGGAAGGGCGCTTTCTCCTAACACCCGGCAAGAGAGGAGCCCAAAGTTACCCTGCTGGAGCTCCGGAAGCGGGGCCTCTCATGATGAGTATTCAACGGAGAACGTAACCTCCAGAGGACGTTGCGCAGGAAACACGGTGTCAAAAGTACCCAAGACTTCCCGCTGGCGAAGTCCATCCCCGTATGGGAGGTCCCAGTCCCCACGCTGATGAAGTTACTCTCCTTTGCCGGCAACCTCCAGACAGCGAGCGGAAAACAGTCCTACCACCCTCATGGAGAAGATCCTAGAGAGGTTGGAAAAGGTAGAAAGATAGATCTCCCGAAAGCCTGTTTGGTCGAGGTTGTCGGAGACATTCACCGGAGAAGAGTCACCCTTCATCCGTGCAGTGATAGAGGCACCTATACCGAGTGACTTCTGAGTACCGTGCTTGGAAACATATGATGGACGTAGTGACCCCCAAGCTCACTTGACGAAGTATAGGCGCAGCATGGTGTTGCACGGTGCTGATGATGCCACCTTCTGCAAATACTTTAAGGTCACCCTTTTAAGGTCGGCAACTGTGTGGTATAACTCCTTAGCTCCCGGAACCATAATGTGTTTCCAGGAGTTATCCGCCACATTCACCCAGCAGTTCATCGGAAGTAGACTAACGGCAAAGATACCCATCCAAATGTTTGACATAGCCCAAAAGAATAGGGAGACCATTCAGGACTATGTTGAAAGGTTCAACCGAAAAGCGCTGAGTGTGCCCGACTTCCGCCCCAAAATCCGCATCCTTGCTATGATTAAGGGACTTCATAGAGATTCATAACTCTTCTACGAGTTCTTCAAAGATCCCCCTGATACCCTCGGTGAATTCTACCGAAGGGCAGAACAGCACATGACGGTCAAAGAACTGCGGATGGAAGGGCCAAAGTCTGACCACAATCATCCCAAGGGTCAGGCTCACCAACCTCAGTATCCGACCCGAGGGTGGGGTAAGACCTCAGAAGCAGAGAAAGAAGAGGTAGGTGTCATTCACTCCCTTGAACACCACAAGGACAAATATACCGATGGCCATGGAGAGGCAATGGATTACTATCCAACTTCCAAAGGCCATGACCTCGGAGAATAAGAAGAACATGAAGAAGTTTTGCCTGTTTCACCGAGACCATGGGCACGACACCGAGGACTGCTTCCAGCTGAAAAAGTACATCAAATCTCTGATTAAACAAGGCCAACTGCGGCGATACCTACAAATGCCATCCCCCAAAGGAAGAAGGAAAGAATAAAGGAAAGAGGAAGATGAGTACTATGATTCCGATCAACGTCAGAACTAAAGTCCCAAAAAGCATCCACCACCTCCAGCGGGAGTAATCCAGACAATCACTACTGAGATACCCTCAACCGAGAGAAAAAGGAAAGTCCGGGAAATCTCAATGATGGAGTTCGAAAATCCAGCGAACAAGCTTGTTCGGAAAGATGGGTCTACCGTGAAGTTCCCTCATGATAACCCCTTTCCTAATTATGGCAAGGATAGGGAGTTGGGACGTCAAAAGAATGCTCATTGATGTTGGTTCCAATGCCGATGTTCTGTTCTCCCACCTGTTGCCGAACTTGGGCATCTCCAAGGGTGATCTCAAACCCGTTACTTTCCCTACATTCGGTGTAGGTCTCTCCGAACTCCCTGTGCTCGGGTGGATTGACCTGCCTTTGATGCTAAGAGGAACTTTGGTTCAGGATAAGAAAAAGCTCTTTGGCTCCACAATGACAAGGTTCATCGTCATAGATGTCCCTTCTTCATACAATGCCATCCTCGAAAGGCAGACACAACGAAATCTCCATATTTGCCCAGATATGAAATTCCTAACAGTCACCTTCGGCACGAAGAAAGGGGGCGCGGAGATATTCATTGATCAAGCTGAGGTGAGGAAAGTCTTCGTGAAGGCAAGACAAAGTCCAATGAAAGTTCATGCACAGACTTCGGAAGAAAAGAGCATATTCGCTGAAGAGGCAATGGGAAAATGAGTAGGTGACTTCGAAAAAATAGAAACAGAGGATGTAGAACTTGTCTTAGGCCGAAGTACCCAAGTGGGGAAACAACTGGCCGAAGGTGATAAGTAAAAACTTGTACCTTTTCTAATAATGAACAAAGATCTGTTTGCCTACTCTTCGAAGGACATACCTGGGGTAAACCATCGGATAATTCAACATAGCCTTAAAGTGCGTCCAGAGGTGAGCCTATTCGGCAAAAAAAGCGCAGCCTCTCGGCGCATAAGAACAACTTCGTCAGAGCCGAAGTCCAATGGCTAACGGAGGCAGGTGTAAGAAGAGAAGTCAAGTACCCCGAATGGCTTAACAATGTTGTTATCACCACGAAAAAAGGGAGTGATAAGCTTTGAATGTGCATTGACTTTCGAAACGTAAACAATGCTGTCCTAAGGATTCTTATCCTCTACCACCTATAGATCAATTGGTGGACTCAACCGCCGAATATGGTCTGCTTAGCTTCCTCGACTCCTTCAGTGGATACCACCAAATCTGGATGGATCCCGAAGGTGAGGAAAAAACCACATTCATCACTGAAGTCGGGACCTACTGCTACATCAGAATGCCCTTTGGCCTTAAGAATGTAGGGGCCACGTACCAAAAGCTGATGAACAAGGTGTTCGACTCCCAAATTGGGAGAAATATGGAAGTATATGTCGATGATATGATAGTTAAGAGCAAACTGCCTAATAATCATATATTAGACTTACAGGAAACATTCCACCGACTTCGGGAATTTGGAATCTGTCTCAATCCTGAAAAGTGCGTATTCGGAGTAAATGTAGGCAAGTTCCTCAGATTTATAGTATCAGAAAAAGGTATCAATGCCAACCCAGAAAAGGTTAAGGCCCTTCTAGGGTTTCAAACTCCCACAACGACGAAGGACGTGCAAAGACTCACAGGGCGAATCATGGCCCTTAGCAGATTCATCTACAGATACGGGGATAGGTGCCGACCATTTTTCAAAGTGCTCACCAAAGCAGCAAAAAATGAAGGTGACTTCGGCTCCAAGGAACACCTTTGGAATGAAAATTGCTAAAAGGCTTAGAATGAGCTCAAAAGCTACCTAACCCATCTACCGACACTTTGACAGCCGCGGGAGGGTGAACCCCTCATCATCTACCTTGTCGTCACTGAAAATGCAGTAAGCTCGGCAGTAGTAAAGGAAGAGGGAGGAAAGCAATGGCCAGTGTATTATGTGAGTAAGTCCCTGTATGGTATCGAAGTTAGGTACCCTCTTCTACAAAAGGGCATCTATGCCCTAGTACTGGCAAGTAGAAAGTTTATTTCCAAGGGCACCCCATCATGGTTAGAAGTAACCTACCTTTTTGAGATGTCATGAAAAAGGTGGACCACTCAGGAAGATTGTCAAAATGGTGCATTAAGCTCAGTGAATACGACATTACCTATGAGCCGAGAAGAGCAATAAAGGCCCAAGCATTGACAGACTTAATTGCCGAAGTCCCAAAAACCGAGGATACCCCGAAAGACCTTGGAAAAGATGAACCTGAGTGGACACTCTTTGTTGATGGAGCCTCTGGTTCTGAACACCAAGGAGTTGGAGTAATCCTCCGCAGGCCCGAAGGTATGGAAGCCAGGAAGGCCATCAAATTCGGATTCAATGTCATCAACAATGTCACAGAATATGAAGCTCTTATAGTACGCTTGAGGCTGGCAAAAAGAGTTGGTGTAAAGAATCTTAAGGCCCATAATGATTCTCAGCTAGTGGTACGACAGATGGCGGGGGACTACGGGGCAAAGGACCCAAACTTGGCAAAGTACCATGATCTTGTGAAAAAGCTCATTCAGGAGTTCGACACAGTACATATAGAAAATGTACCTCGGTGAGACAATATGGAAGTCGATACTCTGGCCAAATCAAAAGAGTCCATTGAGGTACTGTATCAGCCAAGTGTGGCAGTAATGTGCATAGCAACCTCGGGAAGAGGGTGGAAAGAAGCTATCAAGAAATACATCGCAACGTCAGAACTTCCCGAAGATTTTTTCGAAGCCGTGAAAGTGCGAAAGCGCTCAAGAAGATACTGCCTGATTGGGGAAGAGCTGTACCGGCAAGAGTACGCAAGTCCATTACAGAGGTGTGTCAACAAAGAAGATGTTAAGATGGTCCTCAAAGAAGTCTATGAGGGAGCATGTGGTTCTCACATAGGAACTGATGCCTTTGCCAAGGTACTACTCCGCCAAGGATACTTCTGGCCTACATTGAGGAAGGACGGGAGGTAGTTCGTCTAGAAATGCGACAACTGCCAGAGACACGTTCCTGTCCAGAGACTACCCTCGGAAGTCATAACTTCGGCAAACTACCCCTGCCCCTTCGCCGTATGGGGTATAGACCTCATTGGGCCTCTCCCAACAGCTCCCAGAGGAGTGAAATTTTGTGTAGTCGCAGTAGACTACTTCGCCAAATGAATCAAGGCAGAGCCTTTAGCAGCAATATCGGTGAGGGACATATAGAGATTTGTTTAGAAGAACATCATATGCAGATTTGGTGTTCCAAGGATGATAGTAGCTGATAATGGTTCCCAATTTACTGATAAGGGGTTCCAGGAATTCACTACCAACCTCAGAATTAAATTGTACTTCACCCTAGTGGCCCATCCTCAGAGCAATGGACAGGTTGAAGTGTCCAACAGAACAATAAAAGATGGTCTGAAAAAGAGATTGAAAGAAGCAAAAGAAAAATGGCCAGGAGAGCTTCTGAGTGTGCTGTGGAGCTACCGAACTACTCCCAAAAGGGCCACGAGCAAGACACCCTTCTCACTCGTCTTCGGAGCAGAGGCCATTATCCCCGTCAAGGTCGCACAGCCCTCCTTTAGAATACAGGTGTTCAACGAAGAAGGGAACAATCTCAGTTTAAGGGCCAAGTTGGATTTAATTGACGAACATAGAGAGATGGCTGAGCTCAGAAGAAAAGCTTTTCAACAAAGAGTAGCCATTGCTACAAACTTGCATGTTAAGCGTAAAGGAATCAAGAAATGGGACCTCATCCTCCGAAGAGCTGAATTTGAAGCCCGAAGATCATCCCATTGAGTACTTCAGGCAAATTGGGATAGACCTTATTTGGTCCTCGAAGAAATTCGGCCAAGAGTCTACAAGCTCGGTAATACCAAAGAAGGAAAGTTGAAAAATACATGGCATTCAGACTCTTTGAAAAAATTTTACACTTAGAACATTTTCTGGTTGGAAAATTGTGCAAAAAACACCAAGGGAGGTATGACCGAATGTGGTAATTTCCTTTGACCGAACATGGTTCCATCTGAGGGGCATCGACCGAACATGGTCATGTCCAAAGGTGAAAAACTGAAAGTTGTTGTTTCCTGAATTACATAAGTGAATTCCCATACTTAGAAAAATTTTCAAGGTGGTCGAATCCAAAGGGGTGCCTATGTGTAAAGTTATACATTTTTGCTGAAGCATGGTGACCGAACATGTTCGCTTCTGAGGGAGAAAACCGAACATATTCTTTTGCGAAAAGAGGAACCGAACATGGTCACTTTCGAATGGGCATTCGTGAAAATAGGCAAACTTTGCAAAAAGAAATCAAAATCAACCGAACATGGTTGGCAAAAAATACACATAACTATTTCTTACACAGGTTAAGTTTTACCGAAGATATTCAACCGAACATGTTTGTTCTTATAGATACCTACCTACCGCCTCGAAGGTCGTCGACCGAAGATGGTCCCGAAACCCCTTGGCTGAAGATAGTTGAGTGTTAAAGAACGAAGATGATATCCGAAGACCAATCGTGGACTTAGCCAAATTTTGAAGAAGAGAAAATTTTCATTAACACTTCATTACAAAATACAATGCACAGATTACAAGGGAAAGAAGAAAAAGGAAGCCTATTTGGGGTCCTAGTCACCTGCTGGCTCCTCAACATCTTCGGTTTCCTCACATTCGGCATCGTCCTCTTCGACAGCAACTTTTGGGGCCTAAGGTGGATTAGTTGGGAGATTGAGGAACTCTATCCTCGACCACTGCCAAGATGGTCCTTTGGGGATGTCCAGGGCTACCAAAAAGGAAAGGTCGAGGTCGAGGAATCTGGACAGAACTTGGTGACGAGCTAGGCAAAAACCATCCTGCCTATCAACCTCGGCTTGGAGTTCGGAGTTAAGAGCAAATACCTTTGTAAGATCAGCAACGACATCCTCCTTCTCCTTTTGGAAAACCTCATTTACCAAGGTCAAAGATATCACCTTCGCGCCGAGGTCGGACATCTTCGATGAAAAGTCTTAAATCAACTCCCCTTGGCTCTTAAGCACCCCCTCTCGAAGGTTAGCCAGATCCTCCTTGGCTATCTTATTAAGTTCGCCGTACTTAACGACCAAGCTAGCAAGGAGTTCCTTGGCCTTAGCCAAACTCTCCTCTGACCGACTTCAGACCAAGGTTTGTTTAGCTGCCTAGTCCCGAAGGTACCCACTGTACGCCAACAGCTGCAAAAAGGGAAAATTCTAAATAAGGGTAAAAAAAAACTCAGAGAAGGGAACTCAGAAAGTTTCTAAGTCCTAAAGGATTAAAGTTTACCTGGGCAGCCTGCTCGTTCATCCTCGCAACGAGGATTTCTTCATTGGGGCATTCCTCGGTCAGGGACTGGAAAGTGGCATTTGTCATAACGCCCTTCGCCATTTGGGGAGCCATCTTCTGGCTATCCTCAGAGAACAGGTTCATGTCCTCCATGAAAGTCCAGAAGAGCTCATTCAGCACCTTGTCCCTTGGGATTTTGGAATCCCGAATAGCCCTCTTTCGGGCGTGGTCCTCCGCCTAGGGGGCATGTACTTCTTCGCCTGCAAAGTCACGCCGAAGTTCCATTAGAACGTTATCTCTTAGCCATTCATCTATAAGGTCTAAAATACCAAAAATTCCCAAACTCATAGAAAAATGGCTAAGGGACAAACCTAGAGGAAGTTCGGTGTTTTCTCCCTTGGAGTCACTGACTTTGAGGACTTTGGTGGGAACACCTTTGCCTTTCCTTTGTCGGCATTCCTCAAGCTCTTCGGCCGAAAGTCCACCGACCAAAGTCCCCAAAGTTTCTGCAACCGTGTCCGGAATAAGCAGAGTTGAACAAATGGCTGGCCCCGAAGGTGGGTTGGCCCGAACGGGTGTTTGGTCCAATACCCCCACATTGTCCTCGGGCGGAAGAGGAAGGGAGTTCTCCTTGGCCTTCTTCGACTTTGACGCCGAAGATGGTCCCTTCGGTGCCTTCTTCCTCTTCGACGTCGCCTTTTTCCTTTGCTGCTCCCTCTTCTTGGCTTGGGCGAGGAAGAGACTCTTGTAGAAGGCAGCAGACTTGTCATCCATCTCTGCAAAAAGAAGAACATCAATGTAAGTACAGAGGATATATATGACAAAAATCTGGAAAGGGACTTACTCTCTTCAAGAGCCGGATAGGTGAGTTCGGCCTGAATGAGCTTTACTAACCACGCCTTTTTGCCATCAAAAAGGGGCTTCGACATATCCTTGTCGGTAATATGTTCCTTGACTACCCTTAGCTCCCGAAGGACCTCTTCAGTCATAAAATTCCACCTAATGGGGAAGGGGTATAGGAAACGCGGTGGGACCTTGGGATCCCAATCCGTGACAGCCCGAATATGGCTATCAAATTCTTCGAATTGGGCTTCTAACTCCAAAGTTAGTAGCTTTCGAGGATCTACTACATTAATGTCAAGAGTCCCCGGGACCCATTTGGTTGGCACATGCTTCCACTTCTCATCCACCTTCAAAAAGAAGAACTTCTTTTGCCACCTTCGCCAACTGTCCTTCATTCCAAAGGTGAACATATATTTCTTGCTCCCAGATCCTCGAGGAAGCAAGAAATAGAACCCGCCCTTCGGAACGGGGTGGAGTTTGTAGTACTACATGAAGAAGATAAAGTGGGGCTCTATCCCGAAGACCCTACACATGCAAAGAAAAGCATTGAAATAAGAATAGGAGTTCAAGGGAAGTTGGTTCACGGTTATGCCATGGAATTGGCAAAAGTCACAAACCATCTTCAGAGGGGGATACCGAAGTCCGGCCTTCAACTGAGCTCTGAAGACAGTAACCTCATCCGAATGAGGGGCATAACTGGGCATACCAGGGCTAGAAAGCCTAGTGACAGCATAAGAAAGGAGAAAGAATTTGGCTGACCACTTTTGGACTCTCTCTGAAGTGGCACAGCTCAGATGAGGGTTAAACGGAAGCCAACTCTCAGGGATAGGCTGAACTTCAACTTGATGAGAAGACATGTTCGGCGCAAAGGCTCTAACCTCGGGGAATGAAAGAGAAAATTTTGAGAAAAAATGGAAATTTCGGAAGTAAACCCACCTATTTCGAACCGAGGTAGGAACTTCAAAAAACTGCCAAAAGTGTTGTCGGAAATCGCTCCGCCGCTAGCACCATAGCCAAAGAGAAGGTGAAAAAGGAGAGAAAAGCAGAAAGCAAAGGCAATGAAAAATGAGAAGTGTGGAGAACTCTGGATGAGGAAGGGTTTATATAGATCGAAGGAGGCAGGCGAAGTGTCGCCATAATGACCCTTCGCAAATGAAGGGACGTAACGGATGCAATGGACGCGACCGTTCGCCAGTCGCCTGGTGACACGTGTCACTTGACGTGAAAAACAAAGGCATGCCTCATAACAGCTGACGGACCTATGCAGGTCTTTCCCGAGAAGATGCATCTATCTAGTCAGAGGATATAATGATTCACTGGCAGGCATAAGTCTTTCCGGAGGAGACGCATCTATCTATTTAGAAGATGTGACGATTCACTGGCAGTCAATAAAAAACCTAGAAGGGGAATGTATACTTCGGGCCAAAGGAACAACTTCGGGAACACCATAAGCTTGGGCAAAAAATGAGTACCACCTAATGCCGAAGGCACTGCCTTGCCTAGGAGAGGCGTCCTAAATCAAAGAAGGGCCCTCATTCGAAGAAGGTAACCTCAGTCAAAAATTCAGTTTACTTGTTAAGACGACCGTCACCTACCACAAAGAGTTCCACGAAACGCTTGCAAAAGCTCAAGTACCGAAGATACAACTTCGGCTTTCCGAGGGGGGCATGTGATAGCCAAAGGGCTATTAACCCTTCTAGAATTCCCAAAGTGACCTGAGAAGCACCACCCTCGGGAAACATGAGTGACCAGCCTCGGGAAAGAGGGGGCCCTTACCATCCTCAGGAAGAACACCACCTTATAACCGAAAGGCCATGATCCCCGAGATCTCCAGATCACCTAGCCAAAAACCACCCTTGGGGAGGACCTAGCACCAACCTCGGTGAACGACAACCACCCTTGGTAGGTAACAAAACCGACCTCAGAAAATCTATAAACTACCACCTTCGGAATAGCGAACTCACCAAGTTCGGGAATGTATATCCCCATCCTCGGTAAGGAAGAGCGTCTTCCGAAAGTGCCCCACTCTGCCTAAGGGCCTCTCCTAATAGCCCTCGGTGGTTGTATTGAGCCGAAGGGGGCCTCCTATTCTGAAGGAGCGTTATACCCCGAAAGGGTCTCATTCTTCAAAGGGGTCTTGTGGAGATATGACAAAAACGGTTGAAGAGCCTCTAACAGAGAGACCTCGCACACGCCCCTGCCTTCTGGCCGAAATGGCCTACGGCTAGTTATAAATACCTATCTCTGAGGGTACGGATCAAATCTAACTGAACATATGTCACGATCTGAACAGGCTATGTCAAATGGCCCCCTCCCTCCACCCTTCTATAAATACTTATGAATGACCTTGGTAAGAAAGGTACAGAACTCTAGCTATTTTCCTCACTCTCTGCTCTTTACTACTATTATTCTCACAAACACTGACTTGGGCGTCGGAGGCTCCTCCCCTGGAAACACATTCCGGGGAGTCTTTAACCCCTGTTCTTCAAAGTCTTACAGACACCTTCACACCGGAAGTCTCTCCCTCAGGCCGACATGTCATACAATGAGGATGTCGCTGAGCATCAATAACAAATAATTTGAAATAACAAATGCGATACTATTATTTTCTCAAGGCAATACACAACATAAAAAACTTAACAATTTCTATTTTTTGTTAGTCATTATTAAATTTTAATGATCATTTATTGGTTTATTCTCTTATGAAGCAAACCAATTTTACATTATTTTCATTTTTTCTATGAGATGGCTTACTTTAAATGTACACCTCTTTGCTTATAATTACTCATTATAAACATAAAATAAGAAATAAGATCAAACAAAGAGCGAAAAAAATCTTGAGTAGTAAGTGACCACCCGTTCCAGTTCCCATGTATTAGAATTGGTCCTCAAAGGCCGTGCAATTATAAACTAAGAGGGAAAAAAAGATTTCCCCATCCCATCTTCTTATTTTCATCATTAGTTTTATCACTTTTTTCTCTAATCATCTACATGAATAACAAATGTCCTCATTCACTATAAGCAAATAAATACTAACATCTCATATACTAATTTTGCCCTCCTTGCCAAGTCTAAGATCTTCCTCCACCTCATACTGTCAAAAATTTTCAAGCTTTTGTTCTTTCACTTTTCTCCCCTATAAATAACTCAATTTCCTATACCGCTGCATGCAAATAACGGCTTCATCTCTTCCTCATCTAAGAGGTGCTCCTTTGTTTTTATTCTTGCATTCTTACTTTATCTTCATACTTCCTCAGTTTTAATATTTTCTAAAATTTCCTTCTTCTTCATAACTTCTTCTCTTTCTAATGTAATTACCCAAATTATTCATAAGTTTGCTCACATATATCTCCTTACTTTTTCTTAGCAAATGCACTATATTATCACTCACATAAAACACACACACACACACACACACACTCCTTCTCTCTATCTCTCCTCATTTGGCTCTTTCTTTTACTGTAAAAGGCCAATAGCGTGTTCGTCTATCTCTTGAGTTTGTCTTTTCTTACTAAAACAATTCTTGGTTAAAGATTTGCTAAAAATGTCTATTCAACACAGACCATAGTCATATAAATCTGATAATCTATCTTCTTTTCACTGGCTCACAATCATTTGATGCATACACATCATTCTCACTGAATCCATGCTAAAGTTATGTAATATAGATACATTATTTCTTTTCCCACATGCATACTAATTTTCTTCAAGAAATATGTCCACTATTTTCTTATTCTCGATCCATTTAGATTTAATGTTTCCCTGTCATCTAATTGTTTAAGCTAATATCTTTCGTCCATAGCATAGCTTACTTTACTACTCATACTCTAAGCACTTAAGTTTTGAAAACATATTCATAAATGATATTTCTATATTTTTATAACCTCATTTACCCTTTTTTAAATAGTGCATACATTTTAAATATATGACATCGTTTACTTGTATCTCAACCAATAGATATATTTCAGTTACACTAACTTATAAAGATTTTCACTATTGATAAAACTCCCCAAAATGGCTACATTTTTATACTTATTAACTTAACTCTTGCATAATAGTCATGCCTAATTAATCACAAATTTATCAAAAATTGCATATGCATGCATTTCTAACATGCACTTATTACACATGTAATGAATATTCGAGGACTTACTGATTTTCCCCCACCAAGTAATCTATTTTATTGACAGATAACTTCTTCCCTATAATAATACTCCATATACCCTGTTTTGTAATATATAAAATAATATCAAATGTTAATCTGAGTGTGTTCTCCTGTCTCCAGTACAATCTCTTTTGCCAACACTTAAAAACTTTTAACTTTTTAATAATGGAGCATAAATGACAAAAAAACAATCAATATGCCTTGACTTTCTTCTTCGTTTTCCATTTATACACACACCATAGAACAAAATAAATCATCTTCTCTAGGCAATATCTACACCAAAGTAAAAAGATTCACATCATCCTCATCTTTCTACCCAATATTAATAATTATAGTATTTTCCATGCTACAATCTAACTTTTCTTTGCAATAACTTTCATTTCCACTTTTGCTTCTATCATCAATATATTTATTAACTTTTTTGGAAAATAATATCATAACAGCCATGGCCTTAGTACCATTCTCATTTCCAGAATTGCTGAGTATGCTTTGCCGACAGTTAGTTTTTCCTTAGCTGACATACCAGGCCTATGCTTTTGCTCATCACACAATTATGAGCATTCTTCAGGTTAGCATCAACCATTTACGGCCTAACTAAATCTTCATCTCATACAACCTTCTCCATAATGACATTTAAGTTCCTAAAAATGTGGCAGTCCGTCGTATGATAACACTTTTAGACACACATTTCGAATTTGGATTAAATACACTAACTATGAACTTATTTGCAACCTTTGGGGAGCATATGTCATTGCTAAAGAGCACCGTACAACCACTGAAGCTGCCCTCAACTCCACCATCATGTACACTCAACAGCTTGAAAATGCTTATAACTTGCTTCTGAACCATCTGCATGTCTTTTTTATTAACCTACCAATGTAATCTGGACGTATCTTTAAATAATCTTTTAGGAAGTCTTGTTCCCACCACTTTGTGGTTTTTGCACCTTTTGTTTTCTTCTTCATGACTTAACCAAGATAAGTGTCCTTTACCTGTTATGTTTAGTTGTAAGCTGCTATTGAAAACTAAAGAGGATTTCCTTTCTTTATCTATATTGAAGTACATATCATTATCTACTCCCCTTACACTAAATGCAAAGCTTAAATCAATAGACACTCAAATATGCAAAGATAAGACAAATAACTAACCCTGTACTTTTATCTATAGATAAATAATTGTTGAATCCCTTATCACATGACCCAATAAATATAAGTATATAACCTCTATTCTTGCTCCAGATTTTGCTCTTGATTTCCAATTTTGTTTAATATTCTTAATATAACTAATTAATATTTTCCAATTTCCTAGTCTCATCCACATTTATACTTCACTACTATATTTTTCCATTTGCCTCTACTATCTCAATAACTATACTCTAACAGCTTACAAAATTGACTAATTAATATTTTACACCATACTCACGGCTACCCCTTTATTTTAGTACTTAATTCTCTCATTGAATCACTTAACATATTCAAATTAATGACTGATTTTATTTCCTTTCTAAATCACTACATATATGCAACCCAATGACTGATTTTATTTGATTGAAGGTTATAAGCACACAAGAGAAAATGGAGGCTAGTTGCTTGTCGAGGAAAATACTTTTGGCACATTTAGTTGACAAACTAGGTTACCCACCACCAAGATATACACCTATTAATCCATCACATTTGCCATATGAGTCTTTTATGCACATTGATGCCTCTGACATAATGACACCTAAAGTGCTTGTTACTTCACAAGGGTATTCACCTAATAACTATGAAGAAATGAAAAAGAAAGCTATAGCAAATGTCATCCAAATAATCACTAACATATTCAATCTTACAATCAAAGATTTCTCATATGATAACAAAGAAATATTCATAGAACTCTATTATAAAGTGCAAGTTCACCGTGAAAAACTTGTCTTCCTAATTTATCACCTACGAGAACAGTGGGCAACAACTAAGCAATCACTAAAACAATGGATCCTCCATCTGGAAACTGAACTCACCTTCCTATGTAGTGAAAACACTACATTCCATGAAGTAAATGATGACCTTGTTGATAAATGTATGCTATTAGTTGAAGAAAATGCTGCAATCCATCATCAGAAACCAAAGAAAATGAAAAAAGCTATCAAGTTATTATATTATTATTATTCACTTATACAAAAGACAAAAACCATAACATAGTGACCACATTTTTGCTTATATAGATATAGTACCTCCAAAAACTAACTCAACTTGTAACTTCTTTATGATTACTTTACTCACTCATTCTCTTTCCCAAATTGTGAAACATATTTCATCACATTACAATTTCTGGATTTCAACATGAGAAACATCATTCTTGCTCAACTATCACTAATAAATACAAATAGCATTCTTATCATCAAAATATCATGTTTATGGGATGTAACCATTCCAAGCCCTATACCGATCGATCTCGATCTCAACTGTGTTTTGATAAATGAAAAGGTAATTCAATCATCTCTACATAAACTTTGATGCATGCATTCTTAGTACCATATTATTCTAGTCATTAACACTATTTTCTGTGAATAGGGAACAATCATTCAATCAACAATAAACATAAGAAACATTAATTTTTTCAAAGATATTCTGATCGAAGGAGCTCTCTTCACCCTTCACAAATTCACACTCATTCCAAACAAAAGAAAATACAGAGCCACAATGCATGAATATGCCATCATTGTCAACAGATGGACAGTTATTAGCCTAGCCCCTAACAATCCAACTATTCCTCTTCATAGTTTTACATTTATTGATTTTGAATCTGTAATCCAAAGAATGCATAGCGATGCATATCTAACTGGTATGACAACCTTTACAACATTTTTCCTCTCAAACAATCATAGTATTTATTTTCTGTTATTCCACATATGGTTAAACTTTTCTGATTAATAACGCCTTTTGTTGTTTCACATTCTCCTATCAAAGACATTATTGGAAGAATTCACAAAAATAAGCCTTCTTTGTGAGATATACATTAATGACTATAAGCCTTACAAGAGATTTGTTGAAATATTAAATGCAAGCTATATTATCCAATCATCAACTTATTTCACCCATCTTAAACAAATAAGCAATGTAAACTACAGTATATTTGAACTCTTACATCACATTTATTAATAATGACCAACTGAACGCAACACTATTGGATAAATTCACCTTCACTATGAATGAGGAGGAGTTGCTCACTCTTTCACAGATAGAACCTATGATCATCATCTTAGCGGGCATGATTGACAAACAATTTGTTGGTAATTGACTCAATTGTTAATAAACTACACTTATATTTTCTAGTAAATAACAAACATATTATATCTCACATATATTGCACTTTACTTTAGGTAGGTAACCTATCTTTAAGTAGCGCTTCTGCTACTAAATGCTACATTAACTTGCCTATTGTAGAAGTTCATGAGATGAAATTCAGGTTACTCTATTATCAACACATTTGACATATTAGATCTTTATAAAAATGTTTTTATAAAAACTAACAACATTAAAATGATAAACAGATTAGCAAGTAACTTTACTCCAATCACATTCTTAGCACTCTCACCAACATTAAGTCTTCATCCATTGTAAGAAATGAAATTGAATAGGGTTCCAATCAATGACCTACTCACCCTATATTTGCAATCTCACAAAGTATCCATTATAACACATATTCAATTTCCTAGTACAATCTTACACAAGGACAAAATTTATTCCTCTAATTAACACTTCACAAGACACTAAGCTCACCTGCATAGCAATTATTAAAGACATTGACTACTCTCAAGGTTAGTGGTATCACTCATGCTTTTACTGTCACAACATTGTCCAATTCGTGGAGAATACATTATGATGTACTAAATACCCAAAAAATGATCTACCACTAGAACCATAGTAATGATTTACTCATCCTAATTTCACTTTATTTCACAGCATACACACATTTTGAAATATCTTATACAAATTGATCAATGATAGGTACAAAATCATTCTCATTGTCGAAGATGCATATGGTATAACAACATTCATTTGTTTTGGTAAAACAGCTCAAATATTAATTGGCATCTATGCTATCCACTTAGCAAATGACCCCTACATAGACAAATATATATTACACCCTGAAATAAAAGATATGATTGGCCAATAGCACATCTTCCAACTCTCTGTTAGCGAACTATTTTTTGACAAACCAGTTATAAGTTTTCATGTTTTGAAAATCTTCACCCATCTAATTTCACCATCCCATTCGAAACAATGCTCCCTCTAAAGTGTTATTCCACTTTCACCATTTAAGTAAAATTACCTTTCTCAACTGCAAACATTTTCTCTTAATCATATGTACAAGAAACACCCCCTATTTTGGAAGTCAAAAAGTAAGAAACTCAACCTAATTTCTTTACAAAATATAATGCATTTGCTCCCAAGTTTAACTACTATAAACATCCTTGCTACAAGAAAATAGGCAAAACATCCCCCCTTCTCTCTCTAGAGCAACAACAAGCTGATGTACCTCCAAAGACCTTTCGATAAAAACTATAAGTTTCCCCATCTTTTTTCATTTAACTTTTAATCACTCTTGCGAATTTCCTAATACATTACCCAACACATTTCACACAATGTTTCCCTCCAATATACTAATATCTCTCATTCAACTCCATAGGTATTTTGGTCCCTCCTCCAATTATACAACTGACATAAAGCGACAAAAGCAAAATTCACACTACAATGCATCCATCACAAAAACTCCCGGTCATCTCCAAAGTCCTTCACCTCCATGTCATCCATGATTATACCACAAATAAGATGTTGAATATGTTGCTAGTGTTGTCCAACAAATAAGATATAAAATACTTGCTCCATTGACACTTATATGCAATGAATTTCTGTGTTTTTGTTATCCTCAAATCTCTCCTATATATGTCTATGTCATACTCCCATATAATTACTGTCATAATATCTAAACAACACTTCCACAAAATTATTACCATAATACCCACAGCGCAGCGCGGGTAATGTCTAGTAAAACATAAAATTTAGAAAAATTTTGATCTCACCAACATGCATAAAAAAGGTTCTTCAATGCAAAGTTAGTATATATTATAAAGTAAAATAAGTAAAAAATAAGAAAAATATCACTTGTGCTCTCAAGAATAAATTAGGTTGAGTGTTTTTTAGATATTTCATGCTATACTATTATAATGGCTTTGATCACGTTGCCCTCAAGATAAAACAATTCAATTATCTTATTGTATCTCCAACACACATATACTACTATTGAGTACAGCTTCACTCACACATTTCTTTACCTAATATTATTTGAAGATACACAGGAAAATATTTTTGTGGATGAAAACCTAACTAGAAGTAAAAAGTGGAGTTGAGAGGACACTACAAAATTGATAAGAATGCCCTATGTAGGTTTACTTAAAACTGTTGGGTGCTGAAGTAGCCATTTGTCCCATTATTAATGTTATAAACGGCTAAAAACTAATAAATCATGAATAAGTCTTGTAAGGCTAAACGGAAAATAAAACTTAATTATTTTGATATTTTTATTTATTTAAGCAAATCACCAACAATTATGTCTCAATTTCAATAAAAAAAATTAAAAGAGTAATATAAGTTGGTTAAAGACAATTTATTATGCATAATAAAGATAGTGATATTTTGAACCTTTACTTAGTGAGTTGCCTCCCTCGTTTTACAACCAATAGGGGTAGGAATTGAAATATGGTTGTTTGTGGGTACAAGTTCACCTAATACACATAATAAACTAAATGTCCATTGAGTTTATAAGCCGACATTATTAATGGCCTTATGCATATCCAAAATTTGCATGACCAACTTTAAGATTAGCCTAAGGAGTGGTCTCACTTCAACGCTTATATAGGTGAAAATCCGTTAAAGATACTCTTATAACCTTAACGCCCTTGTCAAGAAAGACCTCTCAAATGTTATTGAATAGATGCATCCACACCATAGAGATGATTGATGAGAGTGAGAAATGTTTCTCTGAATAATTTTTCTATTATTCATTATTCTCATTCAAAACTCAAGCCTTATGATCTCTGATTTTCATGTTAAAAATTCTCATAGAAATCTCTATTTAATTTGGGTTTTAACTCATTCCCATCAATGTAAATCTTTGAATGTTTAACTTTAATCAAAGATTTTACAAAATATAAGTGACAAAGGTTAGGGTGCATTTGGCCACATGTCACGAGTTGCTAGCAATGATATCGATAATTATGGGTGTTGATAAACATTGAACTCAAATTTCATGTGCCACAATGTTTTATTTTCAACCAACTTGCATCATGTGGACAACAAATTTATCATATATTAGAATTCGTGATTTCCAATCTCATGAGATTTCTAAATATGCTTTAATAAATGTGTACACATTCATGATTTCCATCTTATGGGATATTTGAATATGCTTTAATGAGTATACACATTGTGAAATTTGGGTTCATCTTATTTTCATACTTGTTTTTGTTGGTGTGCATTTCTCAAATGAGTACAAGTAGATGTCTGTCTCATTCTTTTTGTATTTCCATCTTCCTGTGTGTTTTTCTTAATTGAGCATAAATAGAAGGTCCATCTCATTCTTGCATTTACTCGATATGTAAGTAAGTCACAAAAGACAACTCTTTTAAGGTCTTTTGTGCCTAATAACATGGCTATGCATGCAACTTATACATAAAACAATATCCCACAAATGATTTGTCATATTGATACCTTGATTTAGGCCCATATTCAAATCTAAATCTTTAATTGGTTTCTTCCCACAAAAAATGGAGGCAACAAACTTTAAGTTCCTACAACTAAAATTTGAGGCAACGTATATTATGTCCCTATAATTGTAATCCAAGGCAACAAGATTTTCTTTCTCATGTAGATTTTTTTTCATTACTGAAGGATAATGCAATAAATCATTCCTTTTAATAAAAGCGATTTTCTAGATACTAAGGGCATAAAAAATACAAATAAAAAATAAGGTGATTTCAAAAAAAATATTTCAATAAACTTTTTTCAGTATCTTGACCAAAATACTTCTTTACTCTTATTTTTCCATCCCTACAGGTCTATTTGGATTCAATTAATAAAGAAGAACGATGGGAGGGATTTCAAATGACAGGGGAAATGAGTTATTTTCACCTAATCTAAACAAGGAAGTCATATGAATTTTACTTCACTCAATCAAAACAGACCCTAAAAGAACAAAAATATTTCTTCAGAAAGAACATAGATCACACCAAGATTTTTTTCCTAGAAAATCTAGAACTTTATCCTCATAATGTTATAAACTCGGGTAAGTCAAACCTACGTTTTACCCCTTAGGTCCATATATATTTACATTCTAATACTACCTTTCATAGCATAAACCAAGTGTAAACATATCAACTCTCATGTTCCATCAAAATAAGAGATATATACAAATCAGATACCAGATATGTACAAATAATGTGTAACATATGTACAAATATGAGATCACAGATATGTTATGGATTCAACATCTTATTAAAAAACAGGCGTGAACACGTCAAATTATACTTCTCACCAAAATTTGAGATATGTATAAGTTAGATGATAAATATGTATAAAACAAGTGGTGGATATGTTCAGAACATATGTCACATATGTATAAATAAAATCAAATATATGTTACAGATATATTCAATTATACATATGATATTTATATTTTTTGTAAATGAAATGAAAATTAGGATATAAATTCAATTATAGTAATACAATAGTGATATGTATAAACCAGATAGTAGATATGTATGAACTTGATATACAGACAAGCTTAGAGATATATATCCAAATCAGACAACTGATATGTAAATTTGTTATGAGAGATTTGTATATATTATGTGAGATAAGTGTGCAAATAAAGTTATGATAATCGTAACTTATATGTATGAAACTTGATGTATAAAGTAAGTGATGGATATGTATAGAACCTGTGATGCATGCATAAATTAGATTGCAAAATTGTTATTGATATATTATTTTATTAATAAATAATTTTATGACTTCTTTCACATTATTTTTTACATTTGTGCCTATGAATACAAATTTTAGTTTAAAAATAAAAGTTATGGTAAATTAGGTAAAAGAAATAGCATTCAAGGGTAAAACCCAAGTCTTTGGTTTTTTTTTTCATTACATGAATTCTAGCCACACAAAGCCTATAGCCACCATCGCCTTGCCATCCGCAACTACTTTCATCATTTAATAGTTGAGTTTCTCACTACCGATGCACCACTGGAGCAATCCAAAAGTGACGAGACTTTTTGTTAAGAGCACGCTGCCCTACAATTTGGTTTTCTTCCAATTTCTCATAGCAGCAGATGGAGTACGTTTAGGGTGGTAGAGATGCTTGGGCAGAAGAGAGAGCGAAGAGTCTAGAGAAGCTGTTGGGTCGTTGAAAGGACAAGGAAGGAGTTCTCTAATTTGAAAAAATGCAGTATGATAATCTAGCCATTTTAACACTTGTAACGTTGAGCATTTTTTCAGCCCATACAAAAACTCAATTTTCCTCGACTCAAAATAGTGTCAACTATAAAATGCCCATTTATTTTAGTCTAACAAATAGACTTTGTCGAATTTTCAACTCATGAACACCATTAGAAAATTGCATAAAGTAACAAAAGATACATGATCAAATTTTTATATTTAAAATTTCATTTGACTCTAATTTTTCAAAAAAAATAATGTCCTCACTAAATCCAAAGGGATAAACACTACAAAAATAGTTATTAAAATAAACTAATTCTATAACCGTTTAACATACAGGTCAGTTCTTCATATGAAAATCTATCTTTTACTAAATGACTACATTGGATCCTTTAAAAAAGAATTTAAGGCAGAAAATATAAATTGCTAAGTAGTATTGTATGTTGGAAGGCTTTAAAAACATGCATGGTAGGAATATTATATCTCTGGGGATTTAGCAACAACATCATAGTTTTCAACATGTTCAATCCTTTCAAAATCTATATCGTAAGGTAAATGTATAACATTTTACATGTTTGACAAAGTTTAATAAGAAGATGAGTATATGGAGGTAAACAAATAGTAAGTTGATGAGAAAAAGAATCACTATTCATGTTTTGCAATTATGTGACATGCAAATTCAAAATTTGTATTTGTAGGATGTGAAATGGGAGAATTATTTTAAAGTTTAAACATATCAGAAGGTTAAGTTACAAATATATGAAGAAAGTATATGAAGTAAAGAATGAGAAATATAAGTTTGACATAATACTTACAAAATAAATGCAATTTCTAGTTTAGTGGTTGATGATGTTCTGGAGGATGACATTTGATTAAAAGTAGAACACAAAGTATCTGGCTGTCTGTAATACAAAAAGAAAGTAAAAAATAATCATGAACATTATTTTAATAGGCAAAGAAGGCGAAGTAGGAATATTTTGATACCTATGCATTAATAGAGTTGCTGTAATAGGTGGAGGTGTCTAGTTGAGAGGTCAATTTGGGGAAGATGTTGCTGCTGACTAACTTGACTCTTGTAAAATGAAAATAATAATGAAGTAGAATTGAAAATTTAAATAGGGGAAAATATTTGCAATATTAAATTGTTTAAGCATACAAGTTAAAGTTTCATGCAGAATACTAGATCCTCTTCATCGGGATTGATTGTGCATAACTTTTTCAGAGTGAACAAGGAAGTAGGATTATCAAAATTAAAAGAAATGAGCCCTAGCTCAAGAATGAGTTCACGATTCATCGACTCTAAAAATCGTTCAAAAAGTTTTCTCATGCTATTCTCTTATATAGTCAAAATTGGGCATCATAAAAGATAGTTAATATGTTGTTTTAAATAAAGGGTCAATAAATGAAGAATTAGTGATAAAAATGGGAGAGATAATTGTTCAATTGAACGAAGAACTGTAGTTAAGCAACAAAAAAACTTCAAAGCAATTGAGTCTAGAATCATGAATAAAACAGTGCCCATAAAGTCAAACACTCTAACAATTGCTTTATAGCTGTGAAGTAAATTAAAGAAAGTATAAATATTCTAGAAAAAATGTAACAAATTTGGATAATACATGTTTTGCCAATGCATACTAGATATGTGGTGCCTGATTATGTATGTTGTAGGTTAGACAAAAAAATATGAACCGAATTGGTTCAAATTTTCTATATTACTTCTTAAACGCAAAATACCACCATCCTTGATCAGTGAAAAATTCACCATTGTTGCACAAGTGTAGTTATTGCACAAAAAATGAAAATTTACCGCATTCAGAATAGGTAGATAAAAATTTGGTGTATTGGTTTGATGATAAGAGGATGTAAATTTTGTTACTTACAAATAAAGGGCAACGAGAAAGCAATTCCTTAATTTTTGTGATACTTTTTTGGCACTCATATAGTAGTCTCAACTCTTATTGCCATACAGGGGGGACACACTCATGCACAACATCAGTTGAAATAAATACACTAAAATAGTTAAATACATTTTTATTACTACTATAAACATTAAACTATGTAATATTTGAAGTAATGGGCAATAAATGAGTAGCTAGAGGACATATCAACGTCATATAATCAGAGAAAAATCCATGGACTTCATTAATATCAATATTGATATAAACTTATGTTCTTGATGTTGATAACAAATTATATTGCCCTAGAAGTTTAGATATAGTAATAAATATAAGAAAATTTTGTGATGAATTAAATTGAAAGAGTACAAAAAATATTTTGAATAATATCTTGACATGACCAAACAAAAGTAGAAGTGACAACCAAAATACAATTGGAAGCAGAGTCCTTCAATGCATTACAATCAAGCAAATTTGCTTGATCTTCGCAAAAAGTTATATTAATGGTTGGAAAATATAGTGCTAAAATGTAAGCATAATGACAATAAAGGTAGAAATGGAAGAGAAGTTAGCATATTTGATGTAGTATAATAAAACAAAATTATCTTAAATTCTGAAGCTTGATAACAAGTTTCTCTATGGGTAAACCATCTCTTAATCGTTTAGTTTCAAAGATATCACATATTTGAATGAACTTCCAACAACATCAACCAATGCAAGTTAAATTGAGGTAAATTTTTTAAATAAGCAGAATATTTGAAATTGTAGATGTTTAGTCATAAATATCATATCACATGGCTAGATATTTTCATGGTGGTATAGATGAATCAAATTGAATACAATAAACTCAAACTTGTACTGTTTGATATTTGGAATGGGAGTAGAGACAAAATTGACATTTGTACTAGCATTGAAATGAATTACATACTCATTTGTAATTGCTTTATACTTTATTAGCCTTCAGGACACTAAAATTAGAAATGATGTACACATTCCTTTCTTGCAGTATAGAATTGAACTTTGGAGTAGTGGACTTAAAAGCCATTGCATGAATGTAATCATCTTATTTTGAGGAAGATCACAAAAAAAGAACAGAGAAATATTAAAAACATTATTATCATGAATGATATATTCTTATACACAAGATTTAAAAATATGAACATAAACCAGATAAAGTTGTAACAGGAAGAGTGGTTAATATCTTTTCATCAAATAGTTTCATTGAAATGTCCAATGACTAGTGATTGTTAATGTTGACAGCCTTCTATTGATGGGTCAGATGTATTGTGATTGTCTATCTAAAACTTAGTGGAGTCAATTGGTTGAAATATGTAATCTATGGTCTCTTCTTCAACTATAATAACCAAAACAACAAAGAGTGTCACCAATTAGGGTAATGATTTTAAGATAATATTGAAAAATGGGAATGACAACAATGGTAAACTAAATGAAATAAAATGCTAATTCAATGATAATATTTTTAACATGTAGTGAAGACATAAGAACATCTGACATATAAGGGTGAAACAATTTATGATGAAAATCAATAGAGGCATTGGAAGACTTCATGATACATAATATTCCTTGTTAATAAAGAATTAGAATCCTCTGATTCAATTAGGACATGAAAACTTGATGGACTGATGGCATGTGATGCAGCTACATACAATTAGTTATGGATGAAAACAGGTTGTGGCAGGTACAAGTTGACATGATTGAAGGTATGACCCTGACTTTTATTAATAGCCACGGCAAAACATACCTTCAGTGGGAACTACCTTCAACAAAATAGAAAAGATAAATTTGTATTAGAAGAAATTATTTCAACATGAGCGATAAAAAAACATCTTCCAAAGTTAAAACCAGTTATTATTTGTGCCTCAATGACCCTATTCACCAATCTTGTGACAAGCATGTGTGTTCCATTGCATAGACCAAAAGACTGGTTTAAGTTTTTCATCAACATAACTAGAACGCCAATCTTAAGCTGCAATTCATGGTTAAGAAAACCAGAGAACTTGAAGGTGTTAAGGTACTTCGTTGATTTGTGGTCTCATCTTCAATTGAAATAAACAAAACAACAGATAATGTCACCAATTAGGGTAATGATTTTGAGATAATGTTGTAGAATGGGAATGAAAGTAATGGTAAACTGAATGAAATGGAAAGCTGATTCAGTGACAATATTTTTAATATATAGTGAAGACATAAGAATATCTGACAAATAATAATGAAATAATTTATGATGAACATTGATAAAGGTGTTGGAAGATTCATGGTACACAATATTCGCTGTTAATAAGGAATTAGAATCCTCTGATTCAATTTGGATACGAAAATCTGATGGACTGGTGTCACGTGACATAGCTACATAGAGTTAGTTATTACTAAAAATAGGTTGTGGTTGGTACAAGTTGACATGGTTGAAAGTCTGACCTTGAATTTTATTAATAGTTATGACAAAATATACCTTTAGCAAGAATTACCTTCGACAAAATAGGAAAGGCAAAGTTGTATAAGAAGGAACCATTTTAACATAAGGGATGAAAAAACATCATCTAAAGTTAAGAACAGTTATAATTTCTACCTCAATAACCCTGTTCATCAACCTTATGACAACCATGTGTGTTCCATTGTATAGACCAAGAAACTGGTCAAAGTTTATCATCAACAATAACTAGGTCACCAACCTTGAGCCGTAATTCATGGTTGGGAAAACCAAAGAACTTGAAGGTGTTGAGGTACTCTATTAGGTATAGTGATGTATGTGCTTTAAAGTTATCAGAGATAGGTGAAACTTTGTTGCACTAAAAAATGTTTACATCTCACTAAAAGCATACTAATAATACAATCATTGACCTCATCAACGATGCTATTAGTACAAAAAAGAATAGTACGATGCTTCAAGTAATTAACATCTTCATACCACACACTTAAATCTGGATAAGTTGAAGTAATAATGTCACCAATGAGATCTGCAGATCAAGTGAGTAAGAACACGTTATGGATGTTAATCCATGTAGGTTCATCTTCATTATCCAATAATCACTAAAATGAGAGTGATCTATTCCTTAATTTCATAATAAAGCTATTCAATGAAGATGCATTAGATGATATCGAGTCTTGTAACCACATGTTGCCTGTGAGACAGTAAATCTTGCAATGTGGCTAAAGTAAGGAAGATAGTATTGATGCTCCAACTATGTTTACTAGGCTATCATGTGGAATAAAAGGGAAGATCTGCTGAAAATCACCACTAAGAGCAACTATGATACCACCAAATATTTTCTTACTAGTATCAGGATCAACAACAGAAAGAATATCATCAAAGGTTCAATCCACAGTGTCAAACATGTGTCAGTGTACCATCGAAGCTTCATCCTATATAGCCAAACTTGTATTGTACAAAAGCTCGACTATTAAGGTTGATTGCTTAATATTGCACATTAATGCATTATCTACAAGGACGAGTATCTTAAACTTAGAATTGGTGGTTGTACCTTCAGGTAGTAAAAGTAATGCAATTCCAGAAGTTGTAACTGTAAGAACATTTTGACCTAAGAATCGTACCTTAAAAATGATAGTGTGCAAAAAAAAGTATTATTGGTGCCACCATTACATGAGTTAATAGCATGAAGCAAAGCTGAGTATAAATGTCATTAACCATTATTAAGATGGTGAACCAAGTCAGCATGTTCTAAAGCCAAAGCAAATCTATCATAGTTGAGACCCTCAATAATTAGAGAGTTCTGTAACATTATTCTAGGGCCAACTTGTGGAAATGGCATTGTAGAGAATTCTCGCAAGCTTCTACCAACTCTATTCATAGCTTGTTCATTGTCATATAGTGCATAATTTTATTCTTCCTCTTTCATCATAATCAACTGTGAATTGATGAGCATCTTCCGTTAGTGACATAAAATATCCTCAGATGAAAAAATGGCATTCTATGTTAACAATGCAAGTGGGCGTCAACTTTGCAAAAAAGTAGAAAGATTAGAAACAATGATCATAGCTGGTTACCAAACGCCTACTGGGCTGCTTCGCACAAGCAATGATGTCATTCTACATCTCCCTTAGGAAAGACAAGTGTAAAGCACGCCTCCCATTGTGTCCCATTTTGAACTCCATTAATAGTTCTTATTTCCTCATATGACCTTAGACCCCTTATGACATTCAGTAGCATGTACAAGTAAAATCTCTCAACCGTAGTTAGGTGGACAAAGTATAATCTACCAATACTTCATCCTTTACGATGACACATCCATATCTTGATTTACCTATTCCAAACAAAATGTTTAGGGAACTAAACATATGTCAAGGTAGGAGCAAGATCATCATTAGAGTTACAACGCATCCAGGCTTAAAACTCAGTCATGCTTTCCTTGTGTATACGAACAACATCACAAAGGTCATCGCCCTTTTTAAAGACTATATTCTGCTCACTGGGTGAATAGAAAGACAATCTCTCAACAGAAAGATGATGTTTATGGATGAAGAACCCAAATACACACCATATTGTTTCAAAAGCTGAAACAAAACTACAGTCCATGTATTGCTTGATCTCATCATGGTCATTACAATATATTCTGTTAGAAATATGCTAACTTAAATGATCACTTTCCATAACAACAATTGACATGTCACTCTTTTTATAAACATATTTGTGCAAATATTTGACACACATATCCATGTTAATGAGCTCTAAATTTACATGACAATCATTTTTGACACACAAGTTATGATTATGAGGCACCACTGATCAATTATCCAAGGGTACCCCATTAATAATCACAAAACGGTTGTCACATCTCCTGTGATAAGACGGGAATCCATCTTTATTGATCTTAGTCTCATTTTGCAAAGACTGTGGGTGATGCTTCAAACATGAATTGTTGACCATACATGGGCATTGCAGGTTGGTTGCTCCACGTGGACCATAAAGCATATGTGTAATAACTATTTTGTAGCCCATGGGTCTTTCTCTTTATCTGGAAGTTTTGCCAATATAAAATGATCTATATTATGGGGAATGTTAGTTTTATGTTTTGGATGAAAGAAGAGGGTAATGTGAGCATGAAGCAATCCTCATTTTTTGGAATTCAATGGTGCAAATATCCATAAAATAAGAACATAGTAATAATGACAATGGTTATATGATTTAGGCATCAACCTGTTTTTGTTCAAATTATTGAATATGTAAAAAAGGAATAATACCTCTAATAACACATCCAAAGTGTTTTCCTTTACTTATCTTGCTTAAAGTTAAAACTTTATCATAAAGACACGATCAATAATATTAGGTGTATCTTCTGGGGGTTGGCCAGGTATTAGTTTAAAGAAGTGCTGAATTTCTGGCTATTTGGGATTACAGGTGTAGGTAATGAATAAATCTAGATACCCCATAACTCTACAGAAATCCATTGAGTCCTAATAATTCTAAACCATATATCTAGGACCTTTAACAAATGATGATGGGGGGATGGTTTTTTTTACCATATAAAGTAGTATCCATGTCACCTCAATTCACTATATCCTGCAAGCTACATAATATCTCAGCACAAAAATAATCTTTGTTTCTCTTAAGCTAGCGAAACGTGATTCAAGAGTCACACAATAAGTGTCAACAACAAATTCATGAAATAATTGACCACCTATAAGGATAAGCAAGTGAACGTTGTGATGCTGTTGAACTTGAAATATGTAAAACTCCCTTAAAGTTACAATCTGTACTAAATGAAGTTGCCCTATCCTCCATAGCGTAGCTTATGCTGATATGCCAACCATCCTCCCCGTATACAAAAAATAAAGGGAAATGTAGGGCACATCGCTTTGGATGGAAAAAGTCAATAGTATGAAGCTTAGAATTCCTGGGGTAAACCATTATATCTCAATGGTTGCCACCCTTTTTGTCAATGCCATCAAGCTCGCTCAAACCATCAAGCTCGTTCAAAGTGGGTAAATTATATCTTTTATCCCTTTGCCTAGAACTTAAAAGATGTATGCGCACAAGAGGCAGTGTTGTGTCATCTAATCGATCTCTTACCATATGAAGGAATCTAACTAGTTCATTGTGTTAACTAAACATCTGTCTCATGTTCAATGTCATAAAAATATCTCACTTGCAATATGCTGATGACACATTGTTTATTGGTGAATGGAATGAGGCTAACATTACAAATTTAATTTGATTGCTGAAATGCTTCCAATTATCCTCAAGTCTTAAGGTTAACTTGGTGAAAAGCAAATTGTTTGGTGTTAAAGTTGACCATATGAAGGCAGAAAGGGTTGTTGCCATTATAAGTTGCAAAGCTAATAAAATTCCATTCACCTATCTAAACCTTCCGGCTGGCAAAAATATGTCAAAGAGTGATTCATGGATACTTGTGCTTGATAAATTCTAGCATAAACTAATTTTTTGGAAAGCTTGGTTATTATTTTTTGGATTGAGATTAACCTTGGTTAAGTCGGTGTTGGCGAGTATTCCCTATACTTCTTATCTTTGTTTCAGGCCCCTGTGAGTGTTCTAAATTCTCTTGAAAGCCTTTGTAATAATTTTTTTTTTTTGGAAACAAATGAGGGTAGGAAAATTTCAGGGGTGGATTGGGGCAAGGTTTAAGTGGATAGAGAGTTATGACGGTTGAGCGTGGGTTGTTTGAAGAGTAAAAATTTAGCTTTATTAGGTAAATGATGGTGAAGATTTTTTTGTGAAGAGGGTGCTTTGTGGAAAAGGGTTATATGTAGTATTTATGGTTTAGATAGTGGTCTAAATTTATCTATAGGAAAAAGGATACATGGAAGTGTGTGGGAGGGCATTGTTAAATCAGGCTTTGGTATTGAATCTTTTGGGTTTGACTTTATAAATTCCTTTAGGTGGAAAATAGGGAATGAGGGCTATTGTAAGTTGTGGAGAGTTGTTTAGATGGGTAAAGTGAGTCTTGAAGTGAGTTTTCCTAGGTTAGCTTAGCTAGAAGAAAACTTAGATTGTAAGATAATTGATAGAATGAAGTGAGTTAATGGAGTGTGGCAATGAGTTTGGTGCTGGAGGAGGTCTTTGCATGAAGGAGAATTCGAGAAATGCAGGTCTTGATGGCTATTTTGAAGGACATTGTACCACATCCTAGATCAATTGACTCTCGGATCTGGTTTGGTAGCACTGATGAAGTCTTCTCTATCAAATGGTTAAGCAGATGCTTGGTTGCATCAATTTTACAGCCATATGCAGCCTTATCATGTACCTGGTAGAGCAAATGGGTTCCTAAGAAAATAGCCATGTTTATTTGGCTCATGACTCAAGATTATGTTCCAACAAGGTTAAATCTAATCAACAGATGAGTCATCTTGGAGAGCTTGAGTTTTTCATTATGTAGTGAATAACTTGAAGACACAAACCATATTTTGATACGTTGTCAAAATTCAAGCCTTATGCGGCATTTCATATTGTGCTGGTGCAACATCAATTTGCAAATTGGTTTGGATTTACAAGATTTCTCAAGTTTCAAACCTTCTAAATGTAAGTCGCATTTTTAGCATCAAGTTTGGCAGGCAATCATCCAGGTTTCAGCATGGCTTATTTGGAAATGGAGGAATGATGTTGTGTTTAATAGCAAAATCTTCCCCACAGCAGGAATCTTTTTTGAAATTCAGGTGTTGTCTTTCTTATGGCTGAAAAAATAGGTGTTCAAAGTTTTCTTATTCATGGAATGATTGGTGCATTGCCCCGTTACTAGCTAGAAACAGTAGTACTTAATTAAGTTTGGGTTGTTTGAAGTCCTTGCCTGCCATTTGTTGGTCACTTGTTATGATGTAATTTGCAAGTTTATCCTACTATTTTTTGCTTCTTATCAATAAAGCTTTCATGGTTACTGTTAAAAAAAAAAGTCATGGAGAAAAGGACAACATAACTGTCCAACAGTCATTCATAATTATTGAATTTTATTATTCTGGTTAATAGTTGTTATCCATTTATTTAATAACTGTGTAAGTTTCAAAGCGGGGTAGGGTGAGGGGGAGGGGGTAAATGGAAAAAGAAGAATTAAGATCCTTAAAACTTTAGAATTATATGTCCATTACATATTTGATTCATACCTATAACTTATCTAAGAAGCAAATCCATACTAAGTAAGAATGAAAAGTAAAAGCCTAGTCAAACCTATGAAGCATTAGAAGTAGGCAACGAAGCTCCCCGTTTACCATACATTCATTACATAAGCTAGTATCATCAATTTCATAATAACTCTCAGCCTACCTATTTACACAGGGAGCTTTAAGAATGTAATGAACACATAGCCCACAATGATGATGGCGGCTGATTTTTGGATCAATAGCTTCAATGAATTATGTAATTAGCTTCATTTCTAAGGTCTTTTATAACATTTCCCCAGTGTCTGCCTTCCTTTTCCTTTAGAGTATGAATATATCTCATGTTTTGATTCAGATAAGTTAGACCACGAATACCCATAAGAATAGCATAAAAGTACTTCGACAAAGGGATCCCACAAGTAGTTACAACATAGATATAGTGTAATCATTAATCAAATGCTCTATACTTAAAATAAGAAGGGATGCCATGCACAAGTAGAGTGATGAGATGCCCTAAATCTCTCAAGATAGTTAATCTAGAAGAATCTTGGTTCACAGACCATCCCCAAATAACACTTGAAACATCAAGACAATTGTAAATAATAGCGTAAATGAAGGCCATTGCAAAATTAGGGTGAACAGATACAAGATTTCCAAAATCTTGAGGTCAGTCAACAAGTACCCTAGAGAGAATGAGGGCAATAATGGAATAGGGCAATGACGTCATGACAGAAAATAATGCCTGCAAAATGAAACTAACAATAATTTAATGGTATAACTAATGAACATATTTATACGAATAAATTGATGTTTATTCATAATTGAGAAGGTAAAGGGAAAGTAGCATTGAGTAACCAAAGTTTGATTAATAGAATATGTAACATGTAAATTAAAGTGCAGGAGAAGAAAATAATTTAATTAAATAACTAGTTTACATATTTGGCATTGCCACAAGATTCCAGATTGTATCAAGTTTAAAAAATGTATAAACATTTAAATATCATAAAAATATTACTAAAAAATTATAATAAACTAACAATTAAAAAGTTTATAGACTCAGCGTTGTTACAAGATTCCATTTTTTAAATTTTAAAAATAATAAGAAATTTAAATGGTATCCAAATCTTAATGTGAGAAATATTACCATTAAACTTGTTAGTGTTGTGCCTGTCGTGCCCTAAACTACCCCTGGCCCATTTGGGCCTGATTACTTAAAACATGCAGCGGAAGTTTTCATTACACAGAAGGGGCTTTTAAAAACTCACTAAGACTTATGGGCATGAACCCCAGGATACTTATCGGTACTAGCTCGTTAAGTTCTTTAATTAAGGTTAAGTTGAAGTGCTCTCAGAAACAAG
>JBBCBB010012189.1:0-37705 GCA_037177235.1 Aquilaria malaccensis | reverse complement strand
CCATAAACTTCCATAGCCACCATAGCTCAATCTCCCAAGAAATCACAAAGGAAGGCAATCAGATGCAACAAGAAAGACAAAACCCTAGTTTTCGGGTTTATTGTGTATCTTTTGAGGATTTCAGCCTTCACCGCTTAGGTAAAGATTTTATCTGGGTTTCATGGCTGTTTATTGTTCAATACTAATGACCAAACATCCATGAAGCTAAGACCCTAAGCTTGGAAGAAATCCAAGAGCTTGATGAACCAAGTTTAGGTTAAGGGGAAAATTACACCTAGGGTTTCAGCCCTACAGCTTTGGTGCTCTGTTATGGCAATGAAATTTAGGGTTTCTAGACCCCAATTCAGTACTAACTAAGACCAATTAACCTCCTAAGACCAAGAATTAGGTTGAGGGGGGCTGCCATAGTGATTACATATTGTTTATTTGATTGTTTATGGACTAACCCTAATGATGTATTACTGCCAACATTGCATTTGATTGTGTTCTATTTTTTTGTGCATTTGGATGGCTATATTTTTGTATATGTGCTTTATTTTTGTGCTTTTATGTCTTTGGATTTCAAGTATGTTGCTGAAAATTCAAGTTTCTAATGATTAGCCCTTACTAAGTTTCTTCAAAGAGACTTACCCCCTTTCTATCCATTTCAGGAGCACTTGAAAGAGAGAATTCAAACCAATAGCTGTCATTTGAATTTCTCTATGAAATTTTAGGTATATTAACTTCCATATGTGTATTTGTAAACTGGAAAGGTTCATGATTTTTGTAGCACATTAGCTATTTTTAGTAATGATATTTTCTTCCTTACACAGCAGCTGGTCCCTTCAAGTTTCTGGAGTACTTAGTGCTTTTGAAGTTCTCCAAGAAGCTTAGTTTACGTATTAACTAAGTTATTTTCATGTATGTGGTTCATAAATGCGTGTAAATGAGGTGCGTATGTTGTATGTGCAGTGTGAGAAGGATATACAATGCTGTCCATATGGTGTTTATGGGCTGTTTTGATGGCATTTTTATGAATGAAGGTTAAAAGGGTTCTAAATTCATGGGAATGGTTTTCCCATGTGTATAAGACATGTATGGACACCACCAAGTGAGTTTTGCACCTAGAAATGGAGTGTATGAATATTATGATATTTTGTATGGGCATAACGGTTAATAGTGGCTAAAATTTGGTACCCAGTACTCCAGCTGTCATAATTTTTTGTACATAAAGAATTTGGCTATGAAATTTTGACCACATCTAGAACACTTCAATATGAATAACTTGGCTTTTGAATCACTAGATCTGGTTCCTTGTAGCTAGAGTTATGGCCTATTAAAATTGGCTGATTTTGTTGAGCATTGTGTATATGGTCATTTCTACCCGATTAAGTGTAAAATCCATAATTATAAACTTAGACGTATTTAATGTCTCAAACCGGTTTCCCTATGAAGGTTTAAGTGTATTAAAGGGTTTAAAACTTTTAGGGGACAGGAGAATATAGGTAGAATTTGAGTTGGACATGGTGTGAAAATTTGGACACATAAAATGCGCACCAATAGCATAATGTGTGCATATGATTATATATGCACTTGGGGATCTTACTCAAATTCCATATTGGCCAGGAATAAATAATTTCACTATCATCATTACTTCCATATGAAATTATATGTGAATATGTGTGTGATGGTTTGACAAATATACACATCCTTACGTAATGACCAAAATGGCCACCTGGGTTGGGTAAACATAGTGCGCATGTTCTGCTTGGCCTATATGACATGGACTGCATGGGACTTGAGCTCACTAAATTTAATCACTGTATAAAAGCACTCAGAGTGGTAATAGTGACAACCTTGGAGCCACTTACTTAACTACTAATCCAGCATTTCATGCAAGAACGAAACGCATTGACTTGGATTTTCACATCATTAGAGAAAAGGTTGCACGGTGAGGCCTTCAATTTCTGTTCATTTCCCCTAAAGACCAAATTGCAAAAATTCTCACCAAAGCTTTGCCTGCTCAAGTTTTTCATTAGCTTCGCTTCAACCTCAATTCCTATCTCGTCCCTTAAGATTGAGGGGGATTGCTAAAGACTGTTTGTTGAAGCCAAGTGTAGCCGCCACATGTAGTTCTAAGTCTTAGCATGTTATTATCTCTTGTATAGGATAAACGTTGTAGTAGTTGTATCTATCGTATATACTTTACTTGTAGTTTAAGTTGTGTTGTAACTCTATCATCTAAATACTATAAATAGAAGAAAATTTCACGGAGGATGTTTGTGCGGCCAAACTTTTCTCCTATCTTAGTTATGTTTTCACTTACATGCTTTTATTTTTTATTTTTCAGAACATGGCCGATGTATTTCGGGCACTTGCTACGAATGCCTCGATGCCAAAAAATGAGGCGGTGACTTAGGCATTGGAAGGGAGACTCGAGGAGCGCTAGGCAGCAATCAATGAGTACCCATCTCAGATTATACTAGTACACTATTACAGCATGTGAGGTTTAATTTAAATATTACCGTCTCAAGTAAATTATTTAGCTGTGCACTGACTCAATTCTAAATAATTCTGAATTCTAGCATGTTCTTTCTTCATTTTATTTAAGGAAATTAAAAATTGAATTAAGTTAACTAAAGTTAAAACAAATTAGCTGCCAAAATGCTATAAGCTCCACGAATTTACTTCCAAAAGACTAGAAAACTCTCACCCCTAATGAAAGTATGATTAGAAAGGAGTAGTATAAAAGGTTTGAACAATACTAAAGAATCTGCCTCAATCTTGCTCAGATAAATCAAGTTCCTAAGAACTCAGTTGTGGACTATGTCTCATAAGAAATATCATTGATAAAATTTCTTTTCAAGTCACAGGTTGATTTGATGTGGGAGTAATAATACAGTTTGAGGATGTTTTTCGAGCATGAAAACATCTTCTGGGCGAGCTTCAATGTCTTATACCAATAAGGTTCGCATCGACCAACTTTTCCCAAATGCAACATAAATCAATCTATAAATTAACTTGGAAAATATAGTAACGACTAACGAGTATGAAATAGCTCGTGTCACCAACTTACCGTCAGAGTCTATGATTCCATTTTGCTGCAGTTGAGGCCATCTGGTGTTCAAGGCCAAAACTGCGGCAGCCATGGGCCAATGCAAAGCTCCATTGATCCCCAGCTTATGCGCAACTTCAAGTGTCCAAGACAAACCCACGTCAGCCAACACACAAGTTATCTGTCCCTCCTTATTTTCCGAGTTGAAGCTCTTTATAAACTCCTCGAGCTTGGAAGGAAATATTCTCAGCAGTTTCTCACCGACTTCACCAATCTCAGTTAGATCATCCTCCGGATTCAGTCCATCCGGGAACGACACGAACCTTATCTCCCCCGGAAGGCCACTTTTCCGATTATCAGAAGCTACCACTGCTTCAGAAATTCTGTTGTAGTTTTGATCTGTGTGGACAAATATGATGTTGAAGTTACCTCGGGGCACAAGCTTGTGGGAGAGATGGAGGAGAGAGTTGATGTGGGCTTGAGCCGGGAATGGGATGACTACTATGTGTGGCTTCCTCTCGCACTTGCCCATGCTTTCTCTCAGCTCCTGGCTTGGCCTGCACTTCCTTTCTGATCCCTTTGCTTATATAAATTTTGTTTCATTGCCACAACTACTCTGTGAACCCAGTTTATCTCTACTCCTTTATGGCGACAGCAACATATGTTGGAGTGTCCGACAAATTCTGGTGCATGGACCACAGAAGCGCCAATTGAAAGAAGGCGCTCTGGGGAAGGAGTACGGGCTGCATTATTGGTAAAACGATAAAGATCCGCAATGGGAGATAATTATTCTATAGTTTAAATCCAAATTTCAAAAAATTATATTAAATATAATAAAAAATGGTAAGATTTAGAGGTACAATATTGGTTTGAGAAATAGAAAGGAGTAAACTATAATTTCATCCAAACTTTGGGTAAATGGTTTGGACTTAACCTTTTGGTTGTTTGTCACTATTTGATAACGATGTGGTTTGAATTTCAATCGCACACCGATATATATATTTTTTTCAAATTTAATCTCAAATTTATTTATAATTATCAAAGTTAGATTACAATTAATATAATTATTAATCCACCAAAATTTAGTACTAAAATGTACGCTAAAACAACTACTAAAATTAACACAAAAATTTAGCACTAAAATTAACAGTAAAATAAAATCCACACTAAAATCTAGACATACAATCCACCAAAATTAACATATAATCTACATACAAAATAACAGCATAATTCACCAAAAATTAATATTAACAATAAAATTAACATACAATCTATGAAAAAATAACATAAAATCCACAAAATATTTGTCTATAATCTACCAAAAATTACTATATAAGCCACGAAAAATAAACACCAAATTTTTGCCTACACTAAAATTCAGACCAAATGCTATATTAAATAAACACAAAAAATTAACACTAAGATTCAACTTAGATAAAGAATATTTGAAGAAAGAAAGGTTAAAATCTTGCCAAAATTAGCAGATGGCTGGCTAAAAAACAACCTACAATAGCAAGACCGAGGAAGGAGGAAGAGGGAGGAAGTAGAAGGAGCAAGGAGGAAGGAAGAATGAAGAAGGAAGAAGTTTAGAGGAGATTGTGTAAAGGATGTGAAATTCAATCGAATGGGTAGGGTTTATAGGAGTCTTAATTCTGTGCGATTGAATTGCCACTAAATATCAGTCACACGTAGTTGATGCCACTGATGTGAAATTGACTTGCACAACCTATGCAACTGAAATTCAATTGCATGTTGCTTATGTGATTGAATATGTCAGTCGCAGTATTTCAAATTTCAAATCTAAGTTAACCGCCTGAATGCAGTTGCAAAACACTAAAATATGTGTGGCTACCATGCAAGTGACAGGAAAATTTATTTTAAACCATGTGACTACCATGCGATTGACAGAAAAATATAATTTAAAGTATGTGACAGGTGTGCGATGGAAAGTCATGCGACTGACAATTTCAGTTACATAAGTTTTGCTGGCCCACTTCCATGCGACTGATATGGTACTGACATGTCTTACCACTAACTTCAATCAGATAAATAAGTCACAAATTGTCATTTCTCTTTTACTGACTTTGCTCATTGGGCCACATATAACCCCCCTAGTGAGAGAAGTTCCTTACTTCTCTCATTTGCTTTCACTTGCTTTCCTACTCTCAAGCTTTCACTTTCTTGTGGCATAAGTTTTTATGGTCACGCATCCTTCTTTCAGCGTTCAAGTGTTGGTTTGGAAGGCGTTTCTTGCCAACCTAAGTTTTCAGGTAGGTCAAGGTTTTAGGGCCCTTTTTTTTTATTCCTTCAAACTATTTGTAGCCAATCTTGATTCTATCACTCCCCCTTTTTGCCAAACTAAGTTCACCCTCCATCTTTAGTTGAAGTAGGTGCCATGACCTCTTTTTATCTAGCTGAAGCCTAATCCTTTCTCCCTGTGAAAAATCCATGGAGTTCTTTAGACTCCCACCCCTATTGGACAACCTAAGAAAATGAAGAAGTGGAGGGAAAAGGTACTACTTCCATTCCTACATTCAACTTAGGTTGCCTAAGATGGGGGTACCAAGCTACATACCTCAGGGTAGGTTAAATTACGATTTCAAGACATAGCTAAAGGTGGGACTTTAATGTCTTCCTTTAAAGTTGTTGACCAACCTCTTTAAATTTCATGGTGTTGTTGTTAATTCACTCCCCTTGAACTATGCTATGCCCACATCAATGCCTTCCAATGTATGTGTTCATGCTTTTGCGATTGAGTAACACTTTCTGGTCTTCATGTAGTATTACAGGTTCCCACCTATGCCAAAAAGGTCTTTTTTAGTATTTGCTACACTGAGGTACAGGTAGCAAGAAGTACCTCTTCAGTTTTGAAACTAAGGATAGCTAAAGGAACTAGTAGAAGAAGTATTTCTTCATCACTATTCCAAATTTATGGAGTTTTGAGCCAATAGTCCTCAAGCATACTAATTATGGACAATGAGGAGCCTCACCCACTTTTGGAGGCAAAGACCTATAGCTCTATCAAGACTTTGATAAAAGGATCCAAAAAGTAGCTTATTGGGGCAAGTTATAAAGGACAAGGACATGTACCCTTTTCCCATCAAGTAGGATCAAATGACCGAAGGGGTACTACAGAAGTTCAAAGTAGTGACCAAACACCTCAATGATCTAAGTATCGCAAGCCTGAACCTGGCTTAGAATAACCCTTCTTCATTAGACTCCTCTAAAAGGAGTTAGCCTATGCCAATGTTGAAAAGTGTGAGCTTGGTTCCTTTTTCTTTTTATTCTTTTGCTAAAGTACTTACTGATGTTGTCTTATTCTATAGTTGACATAGACATAGTGGAGTTCTATAGAAAGAAAGTTTGAAGAGAAGAAGTCCAAGAAGGCTATTAAAGGGCCCAAGTTGAAGAAAGCTAAGGGGGAGCCAATTACAGCTCCTTCGTTTGAGAAGGAGGGCTACCTTTAGAAATCAAATTCACTTCATTCCCTCATAGCCTTTAGAGAGTGATGTTGATTTTGGGGGATGTCATCTAATGTACCAAGGTCATCTCACCTTTAGGTAGGGATTTGATTACACTTGAGGCTGGGTAGTAGAAAAAAATAAATAGAGGAGAAATGTCACTTCTTCTGAAGAACCCCTTGAGATCTAGGAGATCGTAGGCATCAAAGCATTCACCTCTTCTTACACCAACGTTGCCCGATTAGGTTTTGTGCCCAACTTCTCATTTATTAATTTTGGGTTTTTGGTTTAATAAGATTAATGAGGAACAATTAGGGACCATCCTTGTAATCATACTTTGGCATGACCATGCAGGGGAGACTTTAGAGCCAGGGTGGATGGCAGCTCACCAATAGAGGTGGTAAAGAAAGAATGCCAAGCTTTTGCTTGGAACCAAACTGGGGTCCCTAATTTGGTGCATCATTGAAGAAATGGGCCTCTTTAGTAATGAGACTAAGGAGATGGTGCCTCAACTAGTAAGAGGCTCCATTATTAGTGCTACCTTTAGCATCTTGTCCGAACAGATACAGAATGAAGAGATCTTGCCAATCATCAGCCACTATATGAGGTAAATTACATTTCCATGTCATTTTTTCTTCCTTGTTCAAACGCTCATTGAATGAAGTTGTCACATTGCAGTTGCTCACCATCACGAGCTACTAGTATGATTACTTGGCCAAGTAGCAAGAAATTTGCTCCAAGATTGAGGAAAACTTGGTAAAAGCCAAGGAAGCTCTAGCCATGATACTTTTTTGGGATATGAAGATGAAGAAAAACCACAAGGATGAGCCCATTGACCTTAGCTGCCTGGTCAATGAGGAGTTCATGATATTCACCGAGGATGCCTTGATAAAAGTAAAGGGCCTTGGTGAGAAGCTTGAAGAATAGCCACTAAGGAAATAAAGGACCTCACTTCCAAGGTTGAGGAGTTAACCAAGGAGAAAAAGGGCCTCAAGTCTAACCTTGCCTAGACCAAGGAAAGTCTCCAGAAGTTGTTGGCCGAGCACAAGGATCTTTCAAATGAAAGAAAGGAAGCTAAACAAGTTACACATAAGGGTTTCCAAGATTGGTTTTGCCTCTATTGCCTAGTTTAAGAAGTTCTTGAACCCGGTAATTTTATTAGATTCAAAGGGGGAGGAAAAATAAGAAGGCGAAGATGAAAAGGATGGGGATGAAGAAGAAGCCCAAAATCCCTAGTCTTAGGATTTCTTTGGCCTTTTTTTTACCACTATAGCTATTCTTGTTCCTTTTATGCTAGCTCAAATATAAGAATTTTATTTAGTAATGAAATTTCCTTTTTTAGAAGTACTACTTTATTATACCTTATCCAAGTTATTTTCATAAGTTTTATCACTTCACAATTTTTTAAATGAAGGTCACATTTCTAATTACCATAAATAATGTTGGATTTGTATCTAGTTCTAAGAATTTCTCATCCATCAATTTATTTTTGGATCTTGTCTTTATACGCGTTCACTTAGAAAATTTAAGTTGGATATTTCTAAGATCAACTATCAAGCCTTGTAATTTGAACTCTCTTTTGAAGTCTTATCCATCAGTTTTGATTTATCTCTCCCTTACAGTGGCTAAATTTTAAGCCTCATCTTACATTTGAATTGTATAATTCGCTAAGCTTCAAGGTTTGCACTTGTAAAAATACATCATTTTGTTCATATAGAATTCAGCACATCAAAGCTTTGGGCTATTGGCATTTTAAGTACCTTATCTCCAAATAACCAAACATTAATGATTCATCAGTTTCCTATTTTAGTTTTTCGAAGTTACCTTTCTCAACATCTGAATGCCAGGTGTTCTTCTTATTGTTTTTGAAGTCATCTTAAAGTTCATACACTTCTGGCCTCACCTCTTTCATTAATAGGTAGGGCCCTTACCAATTTGCTCCGAGTATCCCTTGATTGAGTCATTTTTTTTCTAGTTTAGCATTGTGAAGAACTATGTTTCCTTCCTTTATAACTTTTGGCTTAATTTTTTGATTAGCAGACATGGCAACCCTTTGCTAGGAGGCTCACTTTCTAAGCTCAGCTTCCTCTAGATTTTCCTTTATTAGGTTGAGCTTGACCTTTTTCTTTTTCTGGTCAAAGATTTAGACTCAAATTGATAGGTGGGCAACCTCTATTGGGATCAATGCTTTAGTCCCATAAATAAAATAGAATAAGGCTTATTTGGTTGTTTTCCTCGGTATTGTGTGGTAACTCCAAAACATATTTTCAACTCTCTGGGACACTTTCCCTTGGCTTCCCTTAACCTTTTCTTAATTCCTCCTTTTAGGATTCGATTTTGAGACTTCAACTTGTCAATTACTTTAAGGGTGCACTACCAAGGCAAAGTTAGCTTTCGTTAATAAATTTCTGGAATCCTCCTTGAATTTCTGGAATCCTCTATCAATAAATTGTGTCCATTATTTATCACCAGCACCTTAGATAGCCAAATCTACACATGATGTTCTTCTAAATAAAGTTCTAAACTTCTTTATCTGATTTACTGGCTAGTGGTTTGGCCTCAATCCATTTTGTGAAGTAGTCAACTGCTACTACACCCTACTTTACCTTTCTTGGGGCTTTTGGTAGATGTCTTATCAGGTTAATTCCCCAACTAGAAAATGGCAGGAGATATTCACTAAATTTATGACTATAAAAGGGACCCTTTACACTGGGCATGCCTTTTGCAATTGTTAGAAAATTGGACCAATTTTCAAGTGGCTTGTTTAAGGTGGCTAGAAACACCCTGCCAAAGTGTTACTTCGGCTTAGTGTCGTGGGTCAACACATTCTTTTGTAGATCTCTTTCAAGATTCCTTTGACATCCTTCTCTCTGATGCACTTCTGTAATGTGGTGGAATGACCTTGCCTGCATAGCTCTTTGCCTATCAAAAAGTATTTACCTACCCCCTTCTTAACTTTGACAGCCTCCCTAGGATCTTTAGGGTCGTGCCCTTCTATTAAGTAGTTCTTTAGTGGGGCTCTCCACCACTTCTCAATGTTCAGGATATGTAGGCAATAGATGCTCGGACTCCCCACCATCTCTGAATGCTTTGGAGATTTAGCCAATGTGTTCACTTCCACGTTCTCTTTTTAAGGTACTTTCTCAACTGGCATATGTTTGAATTTGTACATCAACTTCTTTATGAGATCAAAATATTTCATATATGTTTAGGTCCCTTGACCTCATACTTTCCCGTCAGTTGCTAAAATAATAGTTGAGAATCGCTACAAGCTCGGGCCGACTTGTTACTTATGTTCTTGGATAATTCAAGGCTCACGATTAAAGCTTTATATTTAGGGATGTTCTTTGTCACTTGGAAAATAAATTTAGTTGGCTTCGAGGTCTTCATCCTTTTAGCACCTTGGAGGACCACTCCAGCAAATTGGTGGCTCACCATAGACGCTCCATCCATAAAGAGAGTCTAATTTGGTTCATTTTGTTCAATAGTCTATGCCTCTCTTTTGGCATATTCTAGGAGTGGAGTGATGAAGTCTGCCAAAGTTCGTGCCTTAATGGCTTTTCATGGTTTATATATGATATCATATTCTCGAAGCTTGATACACCATTGAGACAGTCATCCTAAGTGATCAATTTGTTTCATTACATCCCTCAATGATAGGTTATTTCAGATAATAATTATGTGTCCTTGGAAGTATGGTCCTAATCTCTAGTTTGTCAACACCAAGGAGTAGACAACCTTTTGCAATATCAGTGAACTAGTTTTGGCACCAGGGTAAATTGGCCTCTATCCTTCATCCTTTTCCTGGCCCACCAAGGCCAAACTTATGGCCTTGTCACTTATGAAAATCTATAGCACGAAATGTTCCCCCTTCCTTCAATTGCCAAAGTATGAGGAGTTCAACCAGGTAAGCCCTCATGGTTTCCCATCTTCTTCATATTTATTGTTCTAGCAGGGCTTTTCTCTTTCAACCTTGGTAGCATCCTTGCCAAATTTGGCACATTTCTTCATTTTCTTTTTGACAATTTTGAAGAAGGGTCAACATCAGTCCCTAACTCAGGATATGAATTGACTTAATGTTGTTATTCTCCCCATAAGTCTTTGAACATTTTTTTAGGGACTTTGGTGTTCAAGTGACAATGAGTGTTCTAGCATTTTCAGGATTAGCGTAGATTCCTTGTTAGGAGACCATGAAGCTGAGCAACTTACCAAATTTTACACCAAAGACAGATTTAACCTCATCCCACAAATAGGGCCAATTGATGTCTTTTGTCATTTCTATTGGAAGATGTCATCATGGTTAGGTTAGTACGACAGACGTTTTGTGGAAGTTATCTAGAATGGAAAATGAAATAGCTCAGAGATCCCTAAAGTGTTTTCATGAGGGAAGTCTCTGACGCTCAAGTCAGGTGTGTTTTTGAGTGTTTGAGAGAATAATATAGTGCAAGAGAATAGTAAAGCTTGGTTACCTCTAGTAAAGATGTTTTTCACATACATAAGGGCAAGAGGTGAGGTGACAGCTACATGAAATTCAAATCTGGTAGACGTGTCGAACCAGATTCAAAATATCAGAGTTTGTACTCTAGTAAACCCATTGCTAGCCAATCTTCTAACGCCTGCAACCAATGCTCCTGTCATGCCGCCTAGTGTACAAGTGTAACGGTCTAGCCGAGGTCCTTTGAAGTTCTCTCCTAGGTTGTTATGAGATTTTTTCATTATTGGAGTCTCCCAATTGCAGAGGTTTCCTAATTTTGGTACTCTTCAAGCTCAAGGTATTTGGCTAGTTATGATGAATCAGAAGTGCGTTAGCAATTTGTCCATCATTTTCCAAAAATGAACGACTGCCTACTATTTATCGATGGAAAAAAGGCATGTTGTTGTTAGTCCTATGTATGATGAAATCTGGAGGTATGTGAAATCTAAAGTTGGGGAAACTATAAAACACCAATTGACTGTGCTGAAAAGTTACATTAGAAGACTAGTAGGATTGAATTGAATAACTGTTGCAACGTTTGTCTCTTTTAGTTTATTTTTCCCCAATTGTGCCTCTTTTTGTATTATAAACCACAATAAGATGAGGTACAAAAAAGGAACCATAGTACCACCTAGTTTTTACAAAGCAATTAATTAATTATAGATTTGGAAGAAAGATCCGAGTTCTTGAGGCATATACCATCTTAATTTGAAATCATAGAAATTGTGCCCCAAGGGCTACAACACAACTAATATTATCAACCTGTTATGAGACATTTTGAGAAGGTGAAGCAATACAAAGCTCCTCCTTCTTTATGCGAGGTCTTGAGTTTGAGTCTTATGAATTGAAAAGAAGATTTTGTCAGAGCTTTACCCTAAAATAGTATTTCACTTGGGCTCGACACTAAAGTAGTTGGGGCCTAATGTGGCTAAAGACTTTTGGACAAAAAAAATTCCAAATAGTTAATGCTTTAAGTTATGTTGGTGCTGTTAGCAAAATAGTAACTATCCACCGCAAATTGGCAAATATATATAGTTAAAAGAAAATACAACTCCGTAAGGAAATAAAGCACAAAGCAAAATAAAATGAATAATGACTTTTTACATAAATGATTTACTTATTTCAAAATCAACTTATTTTGGTACTGGCAATTTGGTTTAATGATATTTACTCTAACAACAATAACCTGTTATACAAAATAAAATTTTTATTAAAAATATTTTCACATAGTATGGTAAATGTCAAATATTTTCGTTTAACAATTATACGAAATAATCACTATAAAACAATAAATGCTATTGAAGAATTGATCTACATATAACAAACTAATCAACCACATCTTTTGGTTGTTGCTCGACATCTCATCTAAGAATTGATCTTGGCTAAATTTTACAGTTTCTACTCTTTGGGGCCATCTACCATACCCTCAATGTCAGAGTAAAGCTCCCTAAGAACTGGCTTATTCAAGCCATTAGGAACTTTCCCCCCATTTCAACATACAAGTTCCCTATATAGTTGCTGGTGGATTTATTAAATTGTTTACTTCTAAAATGACCAATCATTATAAACCTCACTATGTTTTATGCTTGGGTTTGAATTCAAAATAACTATAGCTCTAGCAACTCCATTTGGAAACCCCAATTAGAAAACATTTAGCCAAAATCAAACATTAGAATTATATGTATAAAAGCAACCGTTCACCATAAATGATAATTTATGTGAACATAATCATAAGCAAGTGTTTTTTCCATCCTAAGTTACCACATATTATACAAGAGGCATACCAAACCCTATATACGACATATGTTCATAGTACAAAGATCAATCCATGACCTAACTTGTGTGCTCTTATGTAGCACCGTATCATTTAGTGCCCTACTCATTTAAATGTTCCTTCTCAACCTCAACTATTCATGATCAAAATTAATCACTTAGTTAGCAATCCTTGTGACCATAAACCATAGCACTTTACTTATTTAGTTAACTCAATACGTTTTAAAAAGTGTGCACAAACATCCACTCTAAAGGTTGCTAGGCTATTTAACAATACCAGTATATACACACAATCATATAAAGGTTTAGAACACAAAGAATTCCTAATAGGGGGGGTTCTCCCGCTTGTAAGAAAACATCATATCGGACCAACATATATATGAATAACAATTGTACACACAAAGTGGATAGCACAATTAACATAACTATGTGAATTAATCCCTAGCAAAATAACTCATTTTAATGTGATGTAAGAAGTCAAGCATGTAAAAGAAAAAGGGTTAAATGGGTCCTTAAGTCATAAATGGTACTCCCTTTATCCCACATTTTCTACACCATTTCTATTTAGAACATAATTTAACAGAGCTTGTACATTTACTAATTTGCCCATGCTCTCCCTTGTACATTTACTAATTTGCCTATACTCTCCCTGAGCAATGAAGCATGATAGAGAGGACCATCTTCATCTCCGTCCTCACCAATCGATTGCCATCGATCCATCACCCCTACCTTAGTTGATCTCGCCATTGATCTGTTGATGTGTCTCCTCATCCTCATTAATTTGTTGCCTATACTAGCTTGTCATAATCTCCATCCCCGTCGATCTGTCGCCACTGCCTCAGTTGATCCATCGATTTGTCGTTTTGTCCTCATCAATTCATCATTGGAGTATGCTTATTGCCTTCACCTTGTAGCCTCCACCTTCATCCTTGTGAGATTAATCATCATGATTCTGACAGCAAATTGGTCATTGATCTTCGATTTATAACAATTCCAGTAACATAATCACCAGTGATTCCAATAGTGTAACTGCTGTCAAATCGCCAGCATTTCATCAGCTCCATCGCATCGATTCATAATCTCTGCCTCTTCCACCGCATTGATGGATGATTCCTTCTAGAAGCATGAACTTGGATAACATCCCAATGTCATGCTCTGCTTGGCCCGGGCATCAACGGAGAAACATGGAATATGAGACTTCTGATGGGAATTGGGCAAGGGAAAAAATAGAAAGGGTTAGATATCAAAAGGTTAGTGGTGTTTACGGATAGGGTATAACAAACATTTTGGTTGCCAAAATTTGCCAAAAAACTAAATGGTGCAAAGAATTTAAGATGGCCCAAAAAGGAATATGGTGCAAAGAATTTGGGACAAAGGAAGTAACTAGTAGTTAGCAAAGGCATATCGATAATTTTATACACTATGATGATATGCTTGGAATTTCAGATCAAAATTGTAAAACTGACCCAAAGAATCAATACTATAAGTTTTAAGGACCATGTGAACCATATGTTAGTGGAGAAGTACCAAATTACTAAGAAATAAAAGTTTTCGGCTAAGTGTGTTCGAGAACACATATGGCTTAAATGGGTCATGACTTTGCATAGAGGGTATCCAAGTAGATGATTCTCGAGGAGTGATACAGGTGTAGCCTTAGGGATTCGGCCTTAAAGGTTGGCTGAGAAAAGTGGCACGATGTGTCTTACACTTGAGGGTACAAGGCAACTGAGGAACGCTCTCCTGGAGTATTAACTAGGAAGACTTCCAAGGTCCCTTTCACCGTGTCTCAAATGTACCATCACATGTACCCCAAGCCCAAGTTAGGAAAAGTCTAGTTCAAGGCTTATTAGGGAAAGGCGTGGGAGTTTCCCATAACTCACGTAACTTTTGCCCTAATGCGTTAACCTGAGAACATCTTTGAGAAGGTGAAGCAATGCAAAAGTCTTCATTCTTTATGTGAGGTCTTGAGTTTGAGTCTTATGAATTGAAAAGAAGATTTTGTGAGAGCTTCACCCTAAAATAGTGTTTGACTTGGGCTCGGCACTAAAGTAGTTGGGGCCTAATGTGGCTATAGACTTTTGGACAAAAAAAATTCCAAACAATTAATGTTTTAAGTTATGTTGGTGCTGGTGGCAAAATAGTAATTATCTACTACAAAATTGTCTCTCAATTTACAAATGAACCTCTATTATCTATTTAATTGGAAAATATATATAGTTAAAATAAAATAGAACTCCGTAAGGAAATCAAGCACAAAGCAAAATAAAATGAATAAATGACTTTTTACATAAATTATTTACTTATTTCAAAATCAACTCTTTTTGTACTGACAATTCGATTTGATGATATTTACTCTAACCCTCATTCAGAACTACAGAGTTTTAGGTTTTCAAGCTGTATTATGGTGGATCCAAGTGGGAAAGATTAATGAGTTTTGGTGATAAGATATTGTTTTTGGGTCAAAATTCTTTGTTGGCCTTCTCTACGGCTGATTTACCTGGTGCAATAGGGGACTGCATATATTTCACTAATGATAATGAAGAAATAAGCTCTGATGGTGATTTTGGAGATAGTGACTTGGGGGTTTTCAAGTTATAGGATGGAAGCATTGAGCCATTGCTATGTTTTGAGAGTTGTTCTTTGTATCAGTAGCCTGGACCACCTTTGGTTTGAGTTGCCCTGATTCCATGCTGATCAGAGAGCTCAAGTGTAAGTTTAACAGGCTTGCTCAATTCATTTTCTTATGGCTTATTAGTTACTTTCCTTCATTCACAATTCAATTGATGTTATATCAAATAGTGGTGTTTGCTTGTCACTAATTGCAGCACTGCTGCTTGTATTTGTATGTGTTTATTTCCTCCCTGATCACTTCTTTAGTCTTTGGGTCACCTGAGTCAACCCTAATCTAATAGCACAAGTTTATGTCTATAAAATAATGTCTATTAGTTCTCTTTGATCCATAATTCAATTGGTAGTATATAAAATGATGTCTATTAGTTTCTTTGGATGCCTTTTTAAACATATGCTTTTTAGAGATCTTTTATTTTTTCAACTTCTCCTGCAAGTTAGATCCCTTTTGTGGTAGAACAGGGCCTCAGTGCCCTAATTTGCTAACACGGGTTGGCTTATTGGGAACTATGATCCCACTTAGATTATAATTAGCTAGTTATTACTTGTGAAGTATCTTAAATCATTATGTGCAACTAATTACTTAGCCTATCCTACATAGAAAATATGCATGCATCATCCTGGCTATGCAATAACAATTAAAAAAAATAACATTGAAAATAGTGCCATGGCAATTAACGAAAACACAATTCAAACTGATCCAAGACGTAAAACTTCAATTACTTTAACTTTAAGTGACAACTATGTGCATATATCTCAAACTTATATAACTTTAGTATTATACACACCAATTGATACTAGTAGAGGGAATCTTTTTGTATGAAATTAACATACATATAGAAGAAGCAACATATATCTACTTTTGACCCAAGCACCAACATAACTTCAAGTGATGAGCTGTACTTTCCTTGAACTCGCTTAACCTCAAACTATACGGCAAACCCTTTAGACAATACTACCTTATACTACAAGTAGCTTAAAACCGTAAGATTTCCCACTTAGAGAGTACCTTCAAACCAATAAAACTTAGCCTTACAGCTGCCCGTTGCCAACTGTTAAGCCTAACTAGCCCACTTAGTACTTGTACAACACTTAAGAGGTGAGTACTCTAAAGTACTCAATAAGGGATTCAGCACCTGCAGGGGGAAACATATGCAAGCATGCAAAGCACAAAAAACATATATACACAAACAAACCAAGCAATCAAACAACATAGTAAACAATAAACACAAGCAATTAATAAACAACAACAATAATGCAATGAATGTATCTATGGATGAGTGAATGCACATGTTTATGCACTTAGGACTTCCTTACACCCGAAGGCGTTCTTTATTATTGTGAGCTTATACGACTAGGATACTTGGATATTGGCCCTTGTATCTAATGCAAGCACTTGATTAAACCCCATGAATCCTGTTTATGGGTGACTTAAGTAAGTCGTCGTTCACTTGACCTTGCCCACCTTTTATGGGCTACTTAGAGTAAATCATCACTTACTCACCTCTTACCCATAACTTCTCCTTATTTGTTATGCTAGGTAATTGAACTTAGTGGTGAAACTTTGCCAAGTTTCCCTGAACTCGACTTGGGCAACTTAGTGGATTCGCTTACCGAGGTCGTCGACTCAGTTAGGACCTCTTGGGCATAACTCAAATGTCTGGAGGTACTTGGCCTCTACCCTAGGGTCATCAAAGGTCCCGGACCATTTTTAGGTCCCTCCCCAATGTCAGAGGTTCATGACTTCACCCTTTGCCATTGGAGGACTTATATAATACTAGATCCCTCCTTAGTACCTTATTTGTGACTTAAGGTACCTCACTTATCCCCTTTTTCCTTAGCTCTCTTAACCACCAATTTATTATTCACTTAATGATACATAATTAAATTTTAGGAGCACTTCTGAGCCATGTTAGGATGCCACCTAAGGCTTAGGAATTGATTTGGGACACTTAGAAACAAGGTTGGCACAATTCAATCACAATGCTATAGCATTGTATGTTGTGGTGGTACAACATCATGATTTTATGGGAGTTGCTGGAATTGATGCTATAACACCAGAATAGTTGTTGTGACAGTATTGCACAATTTAGGTAACCTTTTCTTTTTCTTGAGCTTGATGCGATCGCATAAAAAGAATAAGTGCAACTGCGTTAACCCCTGGAGCTCCTTCATTTTCTTCACCCTTTTCTCAGCCAATCTTGCTCCAGACTTTGCCCTAACAAGTTCCAATCATTTTGGCTCATTTCAAATCACTTCCAAGTCTTCTAATACTACTTATGCATCATTTAATCATGTCATAACATAAATCCCTTATGTCAAATGAAGATTTTCACAAATCTAAGCAACTATTGACCAAAAGCTTAACTTAGTTCCAATGGAGTTCTTTTGAGTTCCAAGCTTGAATTCAGTCAAATTGGACACCGAGGGCATGAAATTAAGACCATTTTTAACCATTTAACAAGCTTAGAACTAACGCACAAGGATAAAAAATGCTTACCTTAGGGTTTATGTCCAAAACTTGCAAAACCAAGCTCAAATGCACCAATTCCATAAAAAAATAAGCTAAGGGCTTGTTAGGATGGCTTTGGGACATTTAATTTTCATGGAATTTTGGGTAGATTGGGAGGTTTGATAAGGAGGAGCTATGGAGAGATGAGAGCTACGAAAATGGTGGATGAGGGAGATGATGAATAGTTCGTAACTCTACTGATTATATAACCAACTACTCCCACTTAGCCCATTTTTTTCCAACTTGTCACTTTGGCCCTCAAACTTAGCTTTTATTCACTTAGGCCATTTAAACCCTTCCTCCACTTAGGCCATTTAAACCCTTCCTCCACAGTCTCTCTTTGGTCCTATAGAAAGCTTTTTCTTACCCACACACTTTGCCCTTAGGCCACTTTAGCTATTATAAGACATAATAGCTCAATTTCTTACTTAGTGCATTTTTAACCCTTAACTCCCAGTTTTGGTTCAAATGGCTAGAAACACTTATGGTGTTAACTTATTTATCTCAAAACACTTGCATGAACCTAATTTCACTGAAATTATTATCATGCCATTGACTTGGTCCAAAATTACCATTTTGCCCTTTTCACCCTTTAGGTGCCAATTAACACTTAGGAACCCTCATAGAGCTTACTATAGTTGCTTGACTTGCTTAATAAAATTATTATTTGAGGAAATTAACTTTGTATTTACTTACCTTTGTACTTGAGCTTGGGGAAGTACTTGGAGAGCCTTTACATTCTTCATTTCTTAAGAAATTTGGTTGTCCCAATTTTGATTCTTAATCGAACATAACACTTGGATGCCAATCCTCTTTCATATTGCTCAGTTTTCTTACTCATGGTCTTTTCCTTACTATGGTTACCTATAGCTCCTTGACCACGAGCTCTTTTCATGTTCTTAGCTTCTTGACTTGTCAGTCAAGAAACTTCTTAAGGTACTCCTTATGAGACCTCTCCTTGGAGACATTACTTATGAGGCAAACACCTTGCCTTGGTTCACATGGCACATCCCCATACTCCCAATTTTCACTTAAGCCTTTGTAACTTGGAGCTAACTTGCTCTCTTTCATCCATTCTCCCTGTTAGGGTACCTTTGGGAGTGCTTAGTCTCTTACTTTGAGCTTTTACCCTTGCTGGGGCTTGTCACAATCTAACACCTCACTTAGGCTTTCAAGCCCTGCTTAGGTTTTTCTTAGTTACCACCAACAAAGCACTTTTGGCACAATTCATCTTGGAAATGCTTGCACCCATTATAGGAATTTAAGCCACCTTAGGTACATCACCCATTTAGCGCCTTAAGTATGGTACCCTTTTGTGCCAATTTACCCTTAGCTTTTTTAGGTAGCTATTCACACATACTACCTTAGGGTTTTTTAGCCACTTTAGGACATTCACAAGTTTGACACCCTTGAGCATAGTATAGGCTTCTTAATTCATATAGACTACTCATCTTTTGGGTGTCCTTGGGTGTACCACAGACTATCCAATTCTTCAACACTTGACTCCTCTAGGTAATAACTTAACATACTCGGGGTCCTTGACTACTCTTTAGTCACCTAGCCATTTCTTGGCCCTTAATTCTTAAGACACCCTTAGCATGCTCCTTCATTCTTTATTTCATAGAAGTCATTCCTTAATCAGCTTGGCCTCCCTTAGCAGTGAGTTATTCTAGGCCATTATAGCATTTTCTTAGATCACTTTAAATTATTTAAGACCAATCCTTAGCTCCATTGATCAACTCGCTTAGGTGCTTCAAATACCCCACACTGGCCAACATGTCACTACCATGACCCTTAGGCAGTAGCTTGATTACTTGGCAACCTTGGATGTATACTTGGCATTGAGTTCTCTTAGGCTCCACGGCCTTCCTTAACCTTTCTTAGGAAGCCCTTAGGACTCTTGGCATTCAGCCTTTCACGGTCCTCCTTCACTTTTCTTAGGAAGCCCTAAGGACTCTTGGTGTTAAGCCTTTCATGGCCTTCCTTTAGCTCCTACACTTAGGTACACTTTGTGTCCCACAACTCGTGCCACACCATTGGCCTTCTCAGGAATTTTAGTTTGCTTGATTCTAACTTAGCATTTTGCATTTGCCCTTATACTTATCTTAGTTTCTCATGGAATCCATAAGGGTATTTCTTAACAACCCAAACCCATCAAGTTAACACAATCTTAGTGCCACCCATGAGTGTTCTTAACATGGTCTTACACTTAAATCAGACTTACTGAACTTATGCTTTCTTTGTGAGCACTTGGGTACCTTCATCTTGCTTCCCGACACTTGGGCACATCCTTAAGTTTGTGCCCCAAAAGCCCATTTTTATGCACTAACCCCCATGATTACTTAGTGTGATTTAGACACTCATAGCCCACAATATGTGTACCCTTTGGGCTTTACCTGAGGCTTACAACCTCCTTATGCACGAGGAAGTCTTACTTGGCACTTCTTTGGCCCATATTTTACTTAAGCACATGAAGTCTCTTTGAACACTAAGATTTCATATAGCCTTTATTATGACTTATTCTTTTGGGTTCTTAATGATTAAAGGCTATCATTCAACAGCTCAACTTTAGGGACTCACTAAGCAGTTCCAACTACCTCAGCTTTAATAATCTTGCCTCGGGGTTTTAGTTCTTTTCTTGTCCACCTACTTGTTCACCAGTCTTTCTTAGTCATCAGCTGACCACACTTAGAGTTTTAAACAACTTAGGTAACCTCATACCCTTAGGACAATAAAGAATCCCATTTGCTTCTTAGGCATAGCATGCCCACTTTATTTCCCAAAACTTTTAGTTGCCTTGAATCGCACTAGTGAGAATATTTCCTCAACTTACAATTAGCTTTATCTTGAGCTTTTCTATATTTAAGACCTTAACTTAGCATTTACATCCATCTATACCTTTGTCCATTCTTTCTTACGAACCTTTAGGTTAACTTAGGTCCGCACTCTTAACTTTTTGGTTTAAAGCTTTCTTAGCTCTTTCGAACTGACAATGAGCCCCACAATCTAAATTGATTAAACTCCCAAACATTGGAGTACATTGTTCAATTCACTTTCATTCTTTATGAGCAGCCTTAGGTCAAAACAGACCATAACAAAAACACTAAGCATAAGTCTACTACTTAGAGTTCATTTTATCTCCATGGGTCATCATCTATTAGGTCTTGGTTTTATTACCATTTAGGACGTCTCCTTTTTACTCACCTGGGTCATCCTTAAAGCCACCTGGTTAACGGTGCTTTCATGGTCCCCTATTACACTCCTATTTCGGGTTGTAATTTTCTAAGGATCTGGATGTTGCCCTTTGGGTTTTTAAGGATCAGGTTGATTGTTGACCCTTGACTAACCTACCAAAGCAATGGACTCCCTTCCTTAAGGAACCGCACCTTTACAGACAGGTTCATAGTTCTGAGACTTATGGGTTATGGTTTTCAACCTTAATTTAACCAACTTCTTGCAATTACTGCAAGTCTTTAGGGTACCACTTACTTTTTCTTTACTTGCTACTTCAAGTTCTTAAAGTTAACTCCTGGCTTTATAAGCCCTTTTACCTTAGCTGTGGGTGCTTGGAGAATTCAACCTTGCCTTACTTGGTAACCCTTAGTAACTTAGATGCAACACTTCTCAGAATTGGACCAATCATAACTGTCTTAGAGTTGCCCTTCCTTAAACTGTCCCTATGGTGCATAAAGTATTCCTCACACTATAGGTACAAGTTTGATCAACTCATGGAATGAGTTACTGACTTTTCCGTGCAAGTCACCCTTACCCTCAGGATACTTCTAAGGGTCACTTAGGACTAGCACAGTTAAGTCAGCTACTATGACCCCTAGCAGATCCTGTTCCCAAGCATTGCCCCACCATTCAGTAAACCACAACTACAGATTGTTGCATACCTACTATGTTTAAGCTTCTAGGCAAAACCTTAACCACTTTAAAGGTCTAATCAAAGCTTACCCTTTTTGGGCTCTTATGGGTTCACATACCCACACTTCTTCGCAATCCTAGTTTTTTTGGGTAGGCTAGTCACAACCACAGATATAACAGTTTAAACAATAAAAACTACTTACCACTATGTTGTAAACTTAAAGGTACCTTTTTTTGTCACTAGCTCCTTGACCAATCTATTGGTCCAAGTAAGTTTTCTTGATTGTTTTTGAGTACTAGCGGCACTATCCCGGTGATTGAGGCATCCTTGACCTTAGCCTTGTTCAGGCCTTGACCTCGAACATATTCATGGCCTTAGCCCTTTACCTTCCTAGTTTCCAAGCACCTGGTACATAGCCCATTCTTTTAGTTTGTTTTGTTGTTCCTTATTTCTCCCTTGGGTTCTATGGATTCTAGATTAAATGGTCCTTACCGAGCTCTTGCTTCGGGCTTCAACTTACCTTGGAGTGTTGGTGTTATTCTCTTGGCTCGGGTGCACATATGGTCCTAGTGCACCTTAGCCCTTACCCCATGGCCTAACGTTCTCTTGGTGTCCATGTCGTCATTGCCCTTGGGTAATGATGGTTCACTTGGCCTCGATGAACCTTTTGTGACTTAGTGCCCCTTACCCTTCACCCTTGGGCTCTTCGACTACTCATGAAATTCTGTCCTTATTCACATAGCTGTAAACATTTCCTTTACCTTGGTCTTGCCCTTAAGGTAAGGATTCCTCCCTTGGTCTCAGTGTACTAGTAGGCCTTAGCACACTTCAACCCTTAGCCTTTAGGCATCAGCCAAGGTTTCTCTTCCTTTAAGGGTTAGGTATGCTCCTTGCCTACTCACGCCATAGTGCTACTGGGATTATACACCAAATTGTCATTTTCCCTATGGCTACTATCTTAAGGTGACTTGGAACTTTGCTCGGTTCTTTGCCTCAAAACAAGCACCTTACTAGGTTCCCACTGATATACTTACAACCAAAGCCAAACGACAACTCCAGAAATACTTATAAGCAGTACTAACCACACTTAGCATAAGGGCATACTTGGATCTTAGACACTTATTGCCTCCACTAAGACTATTGACCTACTTTGATATCGACTGTGGTGGAATAGGGCCTCAGTGCCTTAATTTGCTAACACTGGTAGGCTCCTTGAGAACTATGATCCTACTTTGGTTACAATTGGCTAGTTATTACTTATGACCCTTAAATCATTATGTAAAACCAGTTACTTAGCCTACCTTGCATAGAAAATATGCATGCATCATCTTGGTTATGTAATAACAATTAAATAAAAAACAAATTGAAAATAATGCTGCAGAAATTAACGAAAACACAATTCAAAACAAACCAAGATGTAAAACTTTAGTTGCTTTAACTTTAAGTGACAACTATGTGCATACATCTCAAACTTATATGCACCCGAATGTAACCCTAGTGTTATTCACACCAATGGATACTAGTAGAGTCAACCTATTTGTATGAAAATAACATACATATAGAAGAGACAACATATATCTACTAAAATCCGTCATTAGCTCTTCACCCAAGCAAGCAAGCTTTAAGTGATAAGCCACACTTTCCTTGTACTCACTTAACCTCAAACTGTAAGGCAAACGCTTTGGTCAGTACTAGCTTACTACAAGTAGATTAAAAACATAAGATTTCCCACTTAGAGAGTACCTTCAAACCAATAAACCTTAACCTTAACAGCTGCCCCTTGCCAACTGTTAAGCCTGACTAACACACTTAATACTTGCCCAACACCTAAGGGGTGAGTACTCTAAAGTACTCAGTAAAGGATTCGGCACTTGCAGGGGGAAACATATCCAAGCATGCAAAGCACAACAAACATATATATACAAATAGACCAAGCAATCAAACAACACAACAAACAATGAACACAAGCAATTAATAAACAACAACAATAATGCAATGTATTGTATAGATGAATGAGTGAATGCACATGTTTATGCGTTAGGATTTCCTTACACCAAAAGGTGTTCTTAACTACCATGAGCTCATATGGTTGAGGTACTTGGATACTGGCCTTCATATCTGATGCTACCGTTTGATTAAACCCCATGAAGTCTTCCTTAAGGGTGACTTAAGTAAGTCATCGCTTAGTTGACCTTGCCCATCTTTTACAGGCTACTTAGAGTAAATCATCACTTACTCACCTCGTACCCATAACTTTTCCATACTTTTTGTACCGGGTAATTGAACTTAGTGGCCAAACTTCACCAAGTTCCCTTGAACTTGAATCGGGCAACTTAGTGTATTCGCTTACTGAGCCCGTCAACTCGGTTAGGACCTCATGGGTACCACTCAATGCCTAGAGGCACTTGGCCTCTACCCTTGGGTCATCAAGGCTCCCAGACCCTTCTTAGGTCCTTCTCCAATGGAAAAGGTTCATGACCTCACCCCTTGGCCATTGAAGGACTCATACAATACTAGGTCCCTCCTTAGTTCCCTATTTGTGACTTAAGGTACCTCACTTATCCCCTTTTTCCTTAGCCCTCTTAACCACCCACTTAGTACCCACTTAGTGATGCATAATTAAATCTTAGGAGCACTTTTGAGCCATGTTAGGATGCCACCTAAGCCTTAGGAATTGATTTGAGACACTTAGAAACAAAGTTGGCACAATTCAGGCACAATGCTATAGCATTACATATTGTGGTGCTATAACATCTTGATTTTATAGGAGTTGCTGTAATAGCACCAAAATAGTTGGTGCAACATCATTGCACATTATAGGCAGCCTTTTCTTCCTATTGAGCTCGATGCGATCGCATCAAAATAATCAATGCGACCGCGTTGACCCCTAGAGCTCATTTTCTTTGCCCTTTTCTAGGCCAATCTTGCTCCAGACCATACCCTAACCAGTTCCAATCACTTTTGGCTCATTTCAAATCACTCTTCAAGTCTTCTAATACTACATATAAATCATTTACTCATGCCATAACATAAATCCCTTACCTCAAATGAAGGTTTGCACAAATCCAAGCAACTATTCACCAAAAGCTCAACCTAGTTCCAATGGAGTTCCTTTGAGTTCAAAGCTTGAATTCAGCCAAATTGGACACCAAGGGCATGAAATTAAGACCATTTCTAACCATTTCACAAGCTTAAAACTAGACCACAAGGATCAAATATGCTTACCTTAGGGTTTATGTCAAAAACTTGCAAAACCAAGCTCAAATGCACCAATTCCACAAAAAATGAGCTAAGGGCTTGTTGGGATAGCTTTAGGACCTTCAATTTTCATGGAATTTTGGGTAGATTGGGAGGTTTGATGGGGAGGAGCTATGGAGTGTGGAGAGCTACGAAAATGGTGGATGAGGGAGATGATGAACAGTTCCCAACTCTGCCAATTATATAACCAACTATTCCCACTTAGCCTATTTTTCTCTAACTTGTCACTTTGGCCCTTAAACTTAGCTTTTATTCACTTAGGCCACTTAATCCCTTCCTCCACAATCTTTTCTTTTTCCCATAAAATTTTTTTTCTTACCTACACACTTTGCCCTTAGGCCACTTTAGCCATTATAAGACATAATTACTCAATTTCTCACTTAGTGCATTTTTAACCATTAACTCCCACTTTTGGGTCAATTGGCTAGAAATACTTATGGTCTTAACTTATTTTTCTGAAAACACTTGCATGAACCTGATTTCATTGAAATTACGGTCATGCCATTGACTTGGGCCAAAATTACCATTTTACTCTTTTCACCCTATAGGTGCCAATTAACACTTAGGAACCCTTATAGAGCTTACTATAGTTGCTTGACTTGCTTAATAAAATTCTTATTTGAGGAAATTAACTTTAGATTTACTAACCTTTGTACTTGAGCTTAAGAAAGTACTTGGAGAACGTTTACACCTTTCAACTTTTGCACCCGAACCACCATATTATGTGTTAACACTAATTGTCGTTCTACTCCGCTCACTACTTTCTTCTCTAATTATTTTCCTTTCCCATATGTTTGATTTCATTTTTCATTTGGATTTTGGTATAATTCCTGCATTTCTAGGTTTTTTTTCTCATCTATGTAGCCCTTTAGTTAGAGCTTCTCTTGCCATTATTTTTATTAGCTTTCATTTTGTATTTCTCAGAACATGGTTTCTAAAGGCTCGAGTGAGGTATTTGGGGCACCTGTTGCAAACACTTCCATGCCAAGAAATGAGGTGACAACTTAGGCTTTGGGGAGCACTAGGCAGCAATCAATAAGTACATGTCTTGAATTTCTATCTCAGACATCTGGATTCTTCAAGGAATGTGCTACCTACCTTTTTGCGCTGGCAATGAGCACTTGGCCCCAAGGATAGATGTTATTCTCCTTAGGCATTAAAGTTAGTATTGTATACTTGCTAGCTCGAGCTCAAGCCACGACGTCCCCTCCCTACTCTTTGATCACATTGACTAGTTTCATCAAGATTTGCATCAATTAGCTGACCTGAATTACTATGCCCATATTAATGCATTCCTGATGCTTTGCATCTTTTGGAAAGTGTAGTTATTATTGTTAATCTTTTGTTAACACTACAAATTCAACTCCATTCCCTCGAGCATATTATACCATGTCTGATCTCGACTCTCAGTCCCTTTAGTATGGAAATATTTGGACTCTTAAAAGAGATGGCACAAGTATTTTTTTTCTTCATTACTCTTTTTTTCAAATTGGATTAAAAAACACAATGGCACTCATGACACTTAGACAAGGCTCCTACTAAATTACTTTCTAATATGTTAAAATGTTCTCTGGAGAAGTGAGAAGAGTTTGAGGATTAGAGTTTACTCATGGAGATTGCTTAAATGTGCTCCAAACCGTATATCCTAGCTTTCCCATCACCTATAAGTTCATCACTAAAGATGTGCTTAAGGAGTTCAAAGTGTCCAGGTACTATCATTACCCTCTAAGGACCGAGTGAACAAGAGAGCTCTGATCAAGTTGTTGAAGGGGAACTTTAGTTCCTCTGAGATTAATGAATCTCGTACAGCTTCTATTTCCCAAGCTTTTTTTATTGCTGCTTGCTTGCCCCTATATTTTTTTGTACTTGTTGCTAATACTCTGATTCTCTGTAGATTATGAAATGAGTTAGGTTGATGTGTACAAAGTAGTACATTGAGAAGGGTAGTATTAAGGAAGGGGTTAGGAAAGGAGGAGGAAAGAATGAGCCTTGGAAGGGTAAGGGCCAAGAGAAGGCCCGGTTTCCTACCACTGCTAAAGAAGCTAAAAGGCCAAAAGAAAATCGGATTACCATCTAGAAGGCTGCACTTGTTAGGTTCTTCGCACATCTCTTTGATGACAGCCCAATCTGAAGTCAACTAAGGCTGAAGGCAAAAGGCTCAGGGTAAAATGAAATCCAAGGTCATCACTCTATATTTCCTCAGATAACAAAGGTGAACAAGTGCCTTCAAACAACAATAGGGGTCATGTTGACCGAGATCTTTAGGGTTGAGAATGGTCTAGTGGCCCTGCAACCTCTTGAGGCTCTGCCTTATTAGGGAACATTCAGCCCCTCCAGCCTTTGTGGATTTGGTTCTTGTACCTTCAGCAACATCAGCTTTATGCCCTCCGATGGAATTTATTTCTCCTTCCTTAAGAGTTTTGGCTTTTTCCATCGCAAAAGTCATGGGAGGTAAAAGTTTCCTTCTTTAGCTGTTTATTCTTTTCAAATATTTCTTATTGTCCATATTGAATTTTGGTTCTATCTCTAAATAGGTTTTCTTCCTAATCCCTCAAGGCCTAAGTGGCTGGAGTGGCTGTGTTAGGTAATCACCAAGTGGGCCGAGAGGGATATTTCGAGTGATAGCTAGAGCATACAAACCCTACAAGCCTTCCATAGACATTTTGTGCCGACAAGAATATGATCATGGACTTTGCAAAGAGGTTATGTGGTCGCACTCTGACACTTCAAGCCTCCAACTATCTTTATGATGACCTCCCCCACGCTGAGGCTTGCCTTGAGCAGCTTGATGTGGAGCTTGCTTAGGTAAGTTTTGCCTCTCTTTTGCTTGTTCTTTTTTTTTTTTTTTTGTACTTGTTCTTTGGCTTAATATACTTTTTTTTCATCTAATTTTTTTGTTCTCTAACAAATATATATGTTCCTTTTTATATTTGATAACTATTTTGCTATTCCTGTAGTAGTTGTTCCTTGATATATTCTTTATGTTTTATTGCATAATATAGTTTTTCCCTTATCTAATCTTACTATTCCCTGACAAATATATATGTTCCTTCTGATTTTTAGTAACTACTTGCTAAACTTGTAATGGTTGTTCGTTGATGATGCTTTCTATTTTTTTTACTGAATATAGTTGTTCCATTGTCTTATATTGTTGTTTACTGATAAATCTACATGTTCCTTTTAATATTTAACAACTAATTGTTATGTCTGTAATAATTGTTCCTTGTCATATTATCTTTTTTCTAAAGCTAATTTTAGTTGTTACATAAGGCATATTATCATTCCTTGAAAAATTACATGTATTTTTTTTTATTTAATTTTTACTTGTTATGTATACAGTAATTATTTTTTATTAGATGTTTCTGTTCTCTCACTAAATGTAAGTATTTATTTATCTCATCTTGTTATTCCCAGTTAAATGTAAACGTTCTCAAAAAGACTGAAAATGACACAAAATGAGGAAGCAAAAAAGAATCATGAAGTGAAGATGAAACAGAAAATGTTATCACCTCATGAAAATGGGAAAATTACAAAGTGTGACATAATGGTCAAGAACCACTATATAGTGTAATTCTCATCATAGTGATTGAAGTGTGCAGGGTAAAATTCATGATCAACACCTCCTTAAAAGTGTTTTAAGTTGATAACTTGGCCCCCAACAAAAGTCTTAAGGATTGCTTGTTTGTCAAGTAACCTATGGACCTTTTTGTAAGGTTTAGGAAGTTCGGGTACTTAATTGTAAAACTCTTAACAAAGAGCTTTGGTTAGTTATGGGAAGGACATGAATGGTAGTAAAGTGCTATTAGAGGATCAAATTGCTTATAGAAGACCTAAATGTCCTAGTGTAAACCTTAAGATGTACAAGCTTTTGACTTAAGTCAAATGGTGAAATTATGGAGATATCCCATCATGGGGGAGATCAGCTATGGCTTGAAAAATGGTAAAAAATGTGAGCAAAATGTGGATCAATGAGTTTAAGACAAAGAAACTGTGGTTAGTGAGAAGAAAAATGACATAAAACATTATTAAGGCTAATAAGGGTGTTTAGTGCCCTAAAGCCAATTCAAGAAGCCATACTCAATTTTGCCCCTTCATATTCGACCCAACCAACCATCACCCATCTCCACACTTCCTCCATAGCTCCTCCATAGCCACCATACCTCCAAGCTTGGAATTAGTTGCAATTGAAAGCAAGAAAGAGCAATTGGAAGCATAATAGTGCTATTGCTTTGGTACACCAAGAATCAAGCTTCAATTTCGGCACACCCACAAGGTAAGTTGTTCTCTTGCTCTCATGGAATATTGATGTATTATTCAAACATCCATGGAGCTAGGGCTAGGCTTAGAAGAGAGCCATGAGCTTGATGAACCAAGCTTAGTGAGAAGAGTGCACTTAGTGAAGGTTTTGTGACCTGGTGTAAAGTGCATAATGATAGCAGCGAATTTAAGGATTCCTAGAGCCCAAAGTTAGCACTAACTAGTTTTAAAACTCTCTTAAGGCCAAGCTTAATCTTGAGGAGGGTTTCCATAGTGATCTACTTATGTTTATTACATGTTTTATGGACTAACCAATGAATGTTGTTGCTGCAGTATACATGTATCTGTTGATCGCTGCATTTGGATGCTCTATATTGGATATTTTCATTGTGTTTCTTGTGTTTTAGTGTCTTTAGATGCAAGTGATTGATAAAGGTTACATTACCTTAGTGTTAAAGTGTTCTCCTTACTAAGTTTCTCCATAAAACTTACCTCCCCTCAAATCTGCCCATTTCAGGTCCAGCAAAAAGATCACATTCAAACTAACCTTCGTTGTTTGATTTTTGATCTGAAATTTTAGTTACATAAACGTCCATGTGTCTAGTTATGATCTGGAAAGTTTGGTGATTTTAGGAGTACATTTGGTATTTTTAGTGATGGTGCTTATTGTGTTACGCAGTAGCTGTCCAGCATCCTGTTTTGGAGTGCATTGTGTCTCAAGCATCTCTTGCGACTTGGGTGTGTGTTTTTAGCTGAGTTAAGTCCATGATGTAATGAATGGATGCATGTACATGTAAGGCATATAAATTTGGAACAAGTATGTGAACATTTGAGGATGGTTTTGCTATGTATGTGAAGGTGGTGCACAAGTTGTCTAAGTGTGAATGATGGGCTGCTTGTTTGTAAATTCTGTTTTGACCACATAAAGTTGCTATATGCAATATCATGTAATTACTATGTGTATTGGACATGTATGAGATAGCCTTGGAGGGCTTACCCCTTGTGAATAAAGTGTTTGCACACTTATGAAATTTTATATAGGCATAATGGTCATAAGGTGGATAGAATTTTTGACCCTGCACTCAAAGTTCTATATCTCCCTATGTAGAGTGAATCTTAGTATAAAATTTTGACCACACCTAGATCACATCTAAAGGTTTAACTGGGCTTTAGAATTCCTACAGTTGGAGCCCTGTAGCCAAAGTTATGACGTTGCAAATTTGGCTAATTTACTGTTTATTTGGTCAAAATTTTGTAACAAACTTCAAAAATCCATAACTTGGTCCATAGGTGGGCTATTGATGTAAAACCAAATTCCTTGGTTTGGTCTAAGTTTCTACTTGATAATGGAGCAAAGAAAAATGGGGGGTACATGGCTAAATTAATATAGTTTTTTGGGAGAAGTTTGGGTGTAGTGGCTAGAAATATGAACTTAACAAGATTGCCTAATGTATGGTAGTCAAGATTAAGACTTGTACTAGTATTTTTCTTCCTTACTGCCACGATGTGTATAAAATGTGAATATGTGTGTAATGATTGAACCAATATGCATGTATTCACATAGTGCCAGAGAGGGCCACTTGTGTTTAAGGGTATTGTTCTGATGGCCTGTAGGACATACCAATCCTGGGATTTTAAATGCATAATTTTGGAACCATAAATGGACTACCCTAGAGTAGGTAACATAAAGACTGGGAAGATAGCAGAAAAAAAAATGAAAAAAGTAACAAAAGATAGAGCAAAATAAAAAAGAACAAAGTGTAGATGGAACAGAAAAGCTAAAGAGACAACAAAAAATCAAACTGAAAAAAAAAACACAAAGTCAAAACCACGTGTGACTCTTCAAGCTCCTACCCTCAAACTTGGCAAACAAACACTATCATGGAGTGCCACATTTGTTAAAATTTTTGTTAATAAATATATACACCCAATTCGTTTTAACTTTAATCAATTAACTACAAAATGACTTATTTTTATTTTGACATCTTTTTTACTTGAAACTAATTTTAATTAAAAGCCAATATTATGTAGTTACAATAATCAATTGAAAATACAATTTTTATAATCTTACTAAATTTTTATGAATTTTTCTAGTTTCAAGCCTTAAAAAAGAAAAATTCATAAAAATTTAACAACATCATAAAAATTTACCTTCAAATTGATTATTGTATCTACATAATATTGGCTTTCAAATAAATTTAGTTTCATGTAAAAAAGATGTAAAAGTTAAAAAAAGTTAGTTGACTTTAGCTCAAACAAATTGGCCCATATTTATTAGATGTTTGATTGTAATAAGGATGTTGATAGGTCGGATTTGGGTCAGATGAGGGTAATACCATATTTTACCTGCTACGTTAGACGTCCTGCCCTTATCCTACCCATCACCTGTCAGATGAACAATTTTGGTACCCATATCCTATCCTTTTTTATGCGGATAGGATTGGGTAAAAACCTGTCCATCCACCACATTTCTACAATCATACACACAAAAGGAAAAATCAAGCAATAAGTTATAAATTACATCAATTAAAGAAATCAAAGACATAAAAAACATTCTTAATATGTGGAAAAAAAATAATAAAAGAGACACCACAAGGAAGCAGTAGTACTATACATAAATTCACATTCCAAACAGACCAATACATTACAAAAAACGAACTCAAGAATCAATAAATATAGCGAAAAACAATACAATAAGCCAACAAGGGAAGACACATAAAAGTCTAGGCCTTATATATAAGTTTAACAACTAGGTAAATATGTAATAGCATATACATATATGGGTAGGATATGAGATGGGTGGACCACAAACCCACATCCTACTCATGTCTGACAGGTGAAAAAAAAATTCATATTTGCCCCAAATCCATTTAATTGTAAAAAAACCTGATCTATTGGTTAGGATACAACAGAATCCCCATTATCCCGGTTATCCGTTGACATCCCTAGATCATAACGTAAATAATGCTCCGGAGCTAACATATCCTCACCTCACCCATAGAAAATGGATTAGATTTTTGAGCCCTACTCGTGGCTCAAGTGCCACAATGAAGAAGTTAACGTATGGGGAAAATTTTAAAAATATCAACTCCGAGTTGCGGAAGAAAGGTATCCTTCCGGCTGTTGCTCGTTGATACGTGGTTTCTGATAATAGGATGGTAAAATCTGGCCAACCCGATAATTTGGCCCGACTCACCTGAATTCAAGTTCAACATGATCTAATTTGACAAAAAATATTAACGACATGAACCTAACTGTACATAACTTGACTTGAACCCCAACCCAATTAAAGGAAAACTCAAGAAAACCTAAACCTAAATAACTTAAACCTAAAATGATTCGAGTCTGAATTGACCCGAACTCAAAATGACCAAAATTAGATACTAATCTGACCCGAATCCGAGATGACCCAATGACTAAATCCAATAAGACCTGACTGTAATCCTCACAAAAAACCTTAACTTTCCTCTTTCATTATCTTCCATATTTAATAAGTCCTAAATATAGAGATTTTCATATTTAATAACTTTCATATTTAGTATATCCCATATTTAGGAATAGTAAGTCCCATAATTAGTAACTTCCACTTTTTGGTACTTCTATATTTAGTACGTCTCATATTTGGGGAAGAGACTTCCATATTTAGTAGTTTTATTTTTTTTTTCAAACATTCATGTTTAGTAATTCTTATATTTTGATAGAGGATTTCCATATTTAGTAACTTTCATTTTTTTAGGATTTCTATATATTGCAAGTATCATATTTTGGAAAGAAACTTCCATATTTAGTAAGTCTCATATTTGAATTTTTCCAAAAGAAGTAATTTTTATATTTAATAAGTTTAATCATCTTAATAGACAATTGCTAAAATTCAACATTCATCCCTAAACTTTTAATACAGTGCAATAAGTACCTAAATTTTAAAAAACTTAATTTCAGTCACCCCTAATAATTACAACATGGGTCCCTGAATTTTTGAAATCTTTGTACTTTCACATAAAATTTTTCAAAATTTACAATTTAATCACTAATAGTGAATTTGATTTGCATTTAATAGTAATTTCAAAGAAAATTCATCGAAACATAAGTATAGCAAAATTGTCGTAGTATATGTCTGGGTGATAGCTAGACGAGAATCTGAATAACCTGTACAGTGATAGTTGAAGGGTACGGGTTTAGAAAAATAATTAAGTATTACAAACAATGTTAAATTACCTAAATATGTACTAAACTATAATGAAGAAGATTTTTATGAATATTTTAATTAAATATACTAAAAATATAAAATTAATTTAAATAAAATCACACAAAAAATCAAATTCTTTTATTTAAGTTTTAACAAAAATTGAAAAAAAAAATGAATCGATTCAATCGTTTTGCCCTACACACCAATAACCAGAGCGAACACAAAGATTGACCTAAATTTGACTTGAAGTTACTTGAGACTGAAATTAACCTGACTTGTAGTGAATCCGAACTGAAATAAACCTGACCCAACCCAACCCAAATCCAAAATCAACTCAACCTGAAATCAATCTGAACCCAAATGACCAAACCTAAACCCAAATTTATACTAACCCAATTAGATCTAAACATAAACAGCCTGACCCGATCCACCCAATTGGGATCTCTATTTGTTAACCAGAAAAAATCATAATTTTACAATTAAAAATGCGAAATTCTTGTCCAGACCTCCAAGACAAATCCGATATCACAGTATAAATATTTTAAGTCTTCAGCTACAAGACAGATCAGATCTGTAGAGCAGGTCAGGTGGCTGAATGCCGGCGAGCAGTAGCTCGAAATTTCTCTCCCCATTTATTTCCAACTATTTATTCAGTTTTTTGTTACCTTTTTTTTTTTTTCTCTTTCTTTGTTAATTTTTATTTCCATTCTACTACCATTTTATTTTTCTTTTCTTTATCTTCACGTTGATTAATTAATAGGATCAGTCCCCCCCTTGGGGCTGTTTCTTTAATCTAGTTCTTTTCCCTTTTTCAATTTACCTCGCCATTTTGTTTTTCTTTCTCTAGCTTCATATTAACTAATCAATAAGATTAGTCCAAGCAACTCCAGCACACTTTTTTGTTATTTGTCCTTCTTCTAAGGTGAGTTTCTGACAATTAGTTATTCATCTTTCAATTGTAGGTATTTATTCTTTTATCAATAAATATTTATTCTTTCAAATAAAACTAATTATTTTCTGTTATTTCTATTGATAATTAAGCAAAATCAAGCTAAAATATATTGAAATTTATCCTTTCATTCTGTTAATAAAAAATTTGCTAACAATGAAGTGCATAAAACAAGATGTCATTGAATTAAAATTTGAGAGGCTTTTCCATTTGGAACCAATAATAACCAGATAGAAGTTATCATACTTTTTAATTCCTTGCCTTGACTGCAGCTCATTATTTCTACAGTGGGCCTTATTCTTTTTTCGTTCATCTGTGTTTCTTCTTTTATTTGTTCATATTTATTTCTTTTGATGATCTAGTTCTTTATTTTTTCATGACTTTATTCTAATGTCCAAAAATTGGTACCATGGGGGTTTGATTTCTCTCTTCCTAAATCCTTGCTTCCTTATCTAATCGTCAAAAAAATGAATTTTATTTAATTTTATTTATTTAATTAATTAATTAATTTTTTTAATTTAATTCCAAACTGTGAATCTTACTAGATGAACCGGATATGGAATCCTAGACGTCTTTAAAATCTCAGGACTTTATTAAATCACCCAAGATTTTGAATGGAACATTTTGTTTAAACCATGAATCTTATCAAATCAATCGAATTTGAACAAATAATCTGTCTCAGGACTTTATCAAATCCACCAAGAACAGATTTCTTGAAAATTTGTTGGGAAACTTTATCACCTAGTTTAGTTAATTTCTAACTTCTTAAAAAAAATCAAGTATATTAAATGATAAACATAAAAATTCGGATTACTAATCTAACATCATAATTCCATGTGTTATTAATTTTAAATCCATCAATGCCTGAAATAAAATAAATGAACAAAATCCGAATGCAAATTAAAAGAAGGCTGTCCAGTGCCTATTCTGAGAAACAGGAAGGAGTTAGTGACTTATATGAATAAAAATAAAAAGATCATGGGCTAAAATAATAGTTTTACCACAAGAGGACAAGGTTGGTTGGGTCAACAGTACAAGGTCAGGGCGGGTTTAGCGGGTTGCGATCCGAATCTGGTCCTTCCTCATTTGATTCGGCAATCGGACAGTGAGACAAAAGCGGTGGCGCTTCGGCTTCAGCAGCGCGAACAGCTTTCCGGAGAGGCAGCCGGAGTGCTGTGATGTCGAGAACAGCGACGGAGGAGAGTTCCAACACAGCGGGGGCTGACGCGAACTCCTCTTCCCTTCAGTCGGGCGCGGATGGCATTGATAAACGAATGGAGCGGTGGCGCGACGTGGAGGGGCGGTGACTGGGCTAACCTTGAGAGGCTGAAGGCGTCGAGCGGCCAGGAGGAAGTATCCCAGGGGTGGCGGCCGCTTGGGAGAAAGGTTAGGGTTTCAAGGAGGGAGAGCGGTGAGACAAGGGATCTAAGCTGCAATTTTCTCCCTCTTGAATAAGCTTAGGTTTCTGCCATTTCTTTTCTACCTTTTCTTCAACTGGTGGCTCATATTTACACTATAAGGGTTATATACATGGTTAACAAGGTTTTTAATAGTTTAAAACTCATCCTAATTCAATTTGAAGATGTTAGGATATAATTTGGCCAGACTACTTGTCCAAGTCCAAGAAAACTCTAAAGTTGCTAATTCTGCCCCACCCACTAGGCCACTACGCGAATTTTCAATTTCACCTAATAATTTGTCAACTGAGGCCAAAACTTTTATGATTTATTAAATTAGCTCAAAACTTTAAAAATTTTACACAGATTTGCCTAAAATTTCATAAATTTGCTAATTTTGCCCCAAAATTTTTCAATTTTACCTACAACCTTTTAAAAAACTCTCAGTTTCCACCCAAATTTTTCCTTTTTACCTAAATTGACTCTACAAAAAACTTAATTCCTATTTTAACGCTCAACGACCAATCTAAATTTCTAAAAATTTATAACATTAAATAATCTAAATGCGCGTAATCCTACCAACTTCCTAAGTTATAAAATGACCAAATTGCCCCTAAAAACAAAAATGCTCCCCCTAAAATTAAATTTCTAACCTAAAACTTAAACATAAGTCAATGCCCGGACAAAATTGGGTATCAACATATTGAAAATATAATTTTTATAATCTTACTAAACTTTTATGATTTTTTCTAATTTTAGGCATTAAAAAGAAAAATTCACAAAAAAATTAATAACATCATAAAAATTTACTTTCAGATGGATTATTGCATCTACATAATATTAGCTTTCAAATAAAATTGGTTCCAGGTTAAAAAAAAGGCAAAAATAAAGATGAGCTATTTTGGATTAAATTGACTCAAGTATTAATGCAGAAACAATATGAGCTATTTAGTACCACAGTTTTAAATAGTTCTGTGTCAATCGGTACGAATAGTGTGTATTAGTATTAGTGCTGAAACAATATGAGGTAGCCGAAACAAAGACTACACAATGCTAGTTTGTACCGGTCATCTTCCAACATACCGGTAGTACTATCTTGTTGCCGATTAAATATATATTTTTTTATTTTTTTTTCTTTTTTTTATATAAAATATATTATAAGTATGTGTAATTGATTAATTGTACAACAAACATTTTTCTGGTATTTGAATGAAAACTTGTGTTTCTTATTTTTTTTATACCTTAAAAATTATGGTTCTATTATATATAGTAGAATATTTATATGAGAAAAAATTTAATTAATCTACATACATATAACCAACACTTCACACTCTTACAATCTCAAATTTTGTTATATTTTCTGTGTTTATATGTTATATTTATATATATGTATATATGTCTAAATTATTTAAAACTATTACATTCAAGAGTATATGGTACTGTTATTGGTATTGTAAGGTATCGCTGGAACTTGGAAGAAATGGTATACCATGCTGTAGGTATATTTAAAACCTTGTTTAGCTCAAAGATTAATGGAGAAGAAAAATTTGTATTATTTTTAATTTTTTCGTTCTCATTTTAGATATAAATCAATAAAGATGAAAAGGTGGACATTAAAACAATAGTTCAAAGCTTAAAATCGGAAAATATTTTACTAAGTATGGAAACATTTCAAAGATTGTAAATGACCTAAAATAGTAAATATTGCAAAGTACATGAGATAAATGAAATATCATTTTATGGTATGTTTTTCTTTAAATCATTTTTACTTGAAAAGATAATACTTTATTTACTTAATAATTACTTAAATATTATTTTTTTTTTTGTAAATTGTGGCAACGTCGGGTTTTCGGGAGTCGCCACCAATCTGTTTACCTAGGTCGATTGGACACCTTAAAATTGGTCTGC
>JBBCBB010012180.1:0-37712 GCA_037177235.1 Aquilaria malaccensis | reverse complement strand
TTTTTTTTTTAATTTTTTTTTTCTTAAGTTCGGGTAATTTAGTAATTTTATTTTCCTTAATTTCTAGGGTTATTACATTTTTTCATGTTCTTCTTATTTTCCTAAGTCATGGGCTTCAGTCTTTGAATTGACATTCCCTGCCTTTCCAAGGCCATCAAAATATTTTTCCTTGTGGTGTTCAAGGAGGTGAATGTTATTGGCCTTTTGCCCCTGGATTTTCGAGCTCTATCACCATGCTACTGAGGTTGGTGACTTTGACCCTTGGATGCTTGATGATTTGTGTTCTGCCCTCCCATCCTTAGTTCCTTGGCGGTCTTGTGTTGCTCGGCTCTCCTATAGAACTCCCTTATTATATCTGGGGGATCTTTGGAGAACTCATAGAAAAGCTAATAGTCTCTTTTGAGACCTTGGATCATTGCAAGGATTCAAATTTCTGGGTGGAAGTCAGGGATGTTAAAGGCCTCTCTGTTGAACCTCTTGACATAGTCCCTAATGGTCTCCCCATTCTTTTGATCTATGTCAAACATTTGGATGGGCATCTTTGTTGTTGGCCTACTTCCTATGAATTGCTGGGTAAAGGTGGTGGATAACTTTTGGAACCCCATGATGGTTCCTGGTGCCAAAGAGTTGTACCAAATGGTACTTGGTCTGAAGAGGGTAACTTTGAAGCATTTGCAGAGGGTGGCATCATTGGCTCTATGCAACACCATGCATTGCTTATACTTGGTCAAATGTGCCTATGGGCTGCTCTGCCTGCCATAGCTTTCTAGGCGAGGCACCCAAAAATTGCTAAGTATGGGTGCTTCTACTATTACCCATACAAACGGGGACTCATCTCTGGTAAAGGTCTCAAATAACCTCAACTAGATGGGCTTTCGGGAAACTTGTCTCTCAACCTTGTCTAGTCTCTCTCATATCTTCTCCATCAGAATGGTGGTGTTGTCTTCTCCCTTCTACCGGGAATGATGTGGCAAAGGGGAGTGATGTCTCCCCCTAGGTGAGTAACTTTGTCGATGAGGACAAAGGGTTTTCTTGTGGGGAAAAAGACTCTGTCTCTATAAGTCCCTTGGTTCCTTCGACCTTTACCTCACTGTGTGACATCCGTGGGATGACAAGTTCTCTGTCGAGGACTCATCATGGAGACTTCTACTGGCGGAGCTCCAGTGAGGTGATTTGTGACCTCTCTCCGAACGGGTCTCTATTGAGGGTGTCCTTCCCCGTGAATGGGCTTATGACCATCTTGGGTCAAGTTGTTGTGTAATCTCAATGATGATAGAATGCTAAAAGTCATGCAAAAAGCCCATCATGACCGCCAGAGGATGCTTCTCCTTAGGCAAATAAGGTTTCGAAGGTGATGGATCTGTCACCATAGGGGGCTTGGGCACGAACTGGGACTTTGAAACTCCCTTGTCCTTAAAACACTAGGTCTCCATGACGGCGACCTAGGAATGGTTTCCCACAGAAGGTGCCAAATGTTGCTCTAAGACATTTTCGATGTAGGACATGTTTAGCCTCTAATGGAACTTCGCCTGAATGAAATCTACAACACTTGAAGAACGAGGGTTAGGAGTTACCTAAAGTGTTTTCCTGGGAAAGGATCTCCGATGCCCAAGTCAGTATATGAGGGAGAGGTTACTAAGAGTGGGAAGCAGAAGAGAAGTGTCTCATGTTGTATTACCTGGGAGCCTCCTGAGTATTTATAGGGGGCTCCGGGAAAAAGGCCATTTTTCCCAATTAAGCAGATTAGGACACATGGTTAGCCACATCTGCATACATCTGGTCCATACCTTGGGGAGGGATGTGCCTAGCTATTTCTAGGTGGTTATGCCTAAACATTCAGTTAGGGACATATGGGAGATTCCTGTCAGTGGTTGCAAGGGCTAGGCCACTGTTGTTTTCCTCTTTAAGCCTTTGGAGGCTCTCAAACCCCTTCGTAAGCCATGTTTATCTTCGAGGGGGATGAAGGAATTTTTGAGGTGGTGTCAACTATTTGTCTAAGGATGGTTGGGGTGTAACCCGAAGTTGGTTTATACAACACCTGAAGTTAGCGCAAGCCACCTTTCTGAGGTTGGCTATGACAATCTCCAAAGGTGATATCAAGTCCTAATCCAAGGTTGGCTGAGGTGAACAACCAGGGGTGGTCATGCACCATTCACCAAGGTTGGTCCTGTTACATCCCAGAGGTGGTGTCAACCACCTATTCGAAGGCACTGTGGTCGATAGCCCTTCAGTGACCAAAGGCATGAGAACATCATACTTAGTAAGGGCCAAAAATAGCATATAGTTCTCACAATGTCATTAGACATTGTAACATAACAAAGATGTTATCCTTTCCTAAGATAAAACTTGTAACGTAAGAAAAAGAAAACATACCATAGATATAGGGCAATATACTATACATAATGTAAGGGGTTAGCACATGAATCCAAGCATCAAGGCACACAAGACACACACAGCACACACTCGGCTACCAAAGAGCATTTCTTAGCAATTTATTCCTTTTATTAGTTCAATTTAGTTCATTTAGCTTAAAAACATAGAGCTTAACACCTTAAACAAGATCGGTAAAACCTAAAACAAGGTTCTAATGCCTTCCTTAAACATAATCTTGGTAGAACACACAACATAGTACTCTTGGCACCATACCCCCTACTAGCACCTAGGTTCCCTTGGCTCTAAGCCATCTCCTAGGCTCTTTCCTCCTCAAGAATAATCAGAATTCAACTTGAAATCTAAGAGAGTTAGTGTATTTGAACACTTAGCAGATTTGTAGGTGCTGGACAAATGAATTGAGCTCCATTTTGACAAACCCTTAGTGCTTTATAGCCAAAGCAAGCCTCCTCCACCAATTTTCACTTGAAATCACCTCTCACTCTCTAAAACTCAACGCCACCACCATGAATGGCTGGTTCATGGTTTTCTATACTTAACACCCACCCAAACTGCTTAGAAAGTAGCTCATGCTTGGCCAAGAGATGAAAGCGTTGCAAAGGGTGCACTCTGGCCATAGAAAGTGTGCAATTTTTCATTTAGCTTCCTGATTGAGGTGTTTAGCTTATTTATTTTTCTAATTAAGCAGCTCTCCTTAGTCTTTTGACTATTTCTAGCACTCTCTTTGGCTTTTAATTCTGATAATTAAGTCCTCAATTTTCCTTCTCCATATAAACACCCTTGCACGTCAAGTGCACACTAGCACCCTAGCACAAATTTTCTTAGACCTTGTTAAATCATCTTTTTATCCTATTCTTCTCTTAACCGTTTCTTCTTATTTTGATTGTCTTGTATCCCAATTTACTTCCAACCTAAGGCGTATACAAGTCTTAGGCATGTCAGGAATGGTTAAGGTAACACAAGTTAGGTTGGCTAAGGGGGTTAAAGTGCTGAAGGTGCAAAGGGGATAGTAAGAGGATTAAGGTGGGTTTCAAACCCTTCATTAACCTAAGCGGGAGATCTTGCACCTTTGGGTAATGAAGGGGAAACCTAAGTAAAGTTGAACCAAATGATAGGGCCTAGTAAGTAAGCCATTAAGATTCCCTAAGCTAAGTTTTATGAGCTTAGCTAAGTTGGAACATATAAGAGATTGCCTTGCACAATAAGTTAAGGGAAAGATGGGTAAGTTTTAAGAAGAGGTGATGGCCTACTATGGGACTTAAAGAAGGTAGAGAATTCTGGATACATGGGGCAATGTCTCAAATACCTCCACAACTTGAGTTCAAGGCATGTGTAAGGCACCTCAGGTGTAAGAAATTCCAAAGATTGTGAATGTTTACATGCTTTCTTGTTATCTTATTTGCTAGCACCCCAAGGGACCCTTATTGAGTACAATCATGTACTCACTCCCTTAAGTTTATTGTGCAAGTTTTGGCAATGGGCCTACTAACTAAGTGGATAGTTGTAGGCTAAGTTTCTCTAGGTAGTTATGTACTTGAATCCATTCAGATTCTAAAGTTGCTTGGATGTTAAGTTTGTACTAACTATGTTTTCAAGCCTTGGCAATTAAGAGGCTTAATGTTACAAAAGAATAAGTGAATGGCTTGCAGTTGGAGCTTGATAGCTCAAAAGCAAGGCTCAAGAGATGGATCTTGGTTATGTTTTTTTCCATGTATGTAGAGTACCTTATGTACTAAGACATTGCCTCTATAAGGATACATAGTGGTGTATGACACTTAAGTTACTTTTAGGTGTATGCAAGGGTTAAAAAATATGTTACAAACTATTGGTTAAAATTTAATTAACTAATATTTTGTTCTTTTCGTACATTTTAATTAAATGCTCAAATGATATTTTCTCCACTTGGTTTATTTATTTAAGTTACATGGCCAAGAAAAATACTTGCATATCTTCTTGCAAGATAAGCTAAACAACTAGTTATACATACATTGTTTTAATTTACCGACAAGTTTTAGTTGGCCAACTGTAACTATGTAGGATCATAGTCCCTAAGAGCCTACAAGCTCATTAATTCAGGGTACTAGGACCCAATCCATGACACATGAGGTTTGATTTAAGAATCCATTTTCTTTTTAAAATCTCAACATAGACCTTTCGATGAGCTCTGAGCACATCGCCACTCCTAGCTGTTTTGCTTGTTACAGCAAAATGGTTTTGGATGAAATTAAAAAAAACTTCCAAAAACAATTAAAACATCATTTTTTTTCTTGAGAAAGACTTAAGTTGTACTCATGCAATCATCAATAATAGTAAAAAAATAGTGAGGTCCACTAGTTAATAAAGTCTTATATAGTCCCCAAGTATCAACATGCACTAATTCAAAGGAAGAAAAGCCAAAGATCATAATTCTTGAACCAGCAATCGAAAAGATTCTGGAGCATCCTCAGGTCTAGGTATTGTTCCTCCAATGATCGCAGTACCAAGTACTTCTTGACAAGCTCTAATATGATTAGATTTATAAGAAGGTTTGGCACCTTGATGTCGGCTCTTCGCCACCTGGGGCTATAGGATGTTCCAAGGGTTGGGCTATTTGCCCATTAAAGCGGTATGTGAGCTGGGTTCAGAATGTCGTGAGATAATTTGGTGAAAGGTGTAACAATCTGGGCATTGTCACAGAGAGAGGCTCAGTGAAATAGATATCTCTGTGTTTAAAACGCAGTGAGATAGTTCGGCCCATATCTGGTGTGGTCGTTAGAGCATTGAGAGGACCTTTCCCTAGTACAAGAGAACCGGGTGATAAAATAGCTCAGATCTGTGTCAAATTGCTAAGGTACATATATCAATCAATTGATTTTTTGCTCATGTCACGCTGAGGTACTGCAAAAAAAAATTTGTAAAATTGCTACAATGTGACTATTGTATATAAATGGACTCTTTGTCAAACAAATGACTCTGGCGTCCTCAAGATAGGATAAAAAAAATTCCTATCACTTCATTTTTCTATTTCCTTCAATGATCGTAGATCATAGAGGGGCCCCTTGACTATTCTGTAGAAATAGGCTATACTATTTCTACAGGTATGGAAGAGGGGCACATTTAATTCTTCGATCCTTTTTCCTCTTTCGATCATATCATAATTTAAATTGAATCAAAGCTTTTCAAATTTCCAATCTATCCTAATCCTTAGAATAAATTCTTTGATTCTTCAACTTTGACTAAATTAGAATAATTTCTTTGATTTTTTTTTCTGTCAAAGCGGGAGAATCCAAATGAACTATTGGCTTTAAGCTATCTCTAGCGATGAATCAAGAGTTTGTTCAAAAAATGAATTCATCTAGAAAAGATTTTGTTCTTGAAAGCTCGAATGGAAATGATTTACTTTTAAGGGGAAAAGATCTAGGGTTAGTTAAGAAAAAAAAAGGTGTTCTTGTAACCCTTGCAAGGGGAAAAATCAAACATTCTTTCCAGGCAGTCCTTGTATCAAGGTAAGCAAGAGGTGATGGTAGTAAGGCGTTCATGTGGTAGATGTTTGAGCCTTTAATGCCATAGAATAGTCGATTCTAAACTCCTTTAGTCTACAAGAGCTGCGCAATCAACCAATCCATTTCCATCAATACTCATATGATATAGCCCCTTTTTTTGTTTAGCCACTTCAATCAGCCTATTTGAGGTTCAATTATGGAGAACAAAAAAATCAAGAAAGAAAAGGGCAACACAATTATTTTCTTGGGTTAATTTGCTTATAGACAAAAGGTTGAAATTAAAATATGAAGAAAATAACACATTTTCTAGAACTAACTGATCATTCAAAAACATTTTCCATGCATGTTAATTGTTTTAACAGTACCATTAGGTAAGAATATTTTTCAGCTGGGTATAAACTTGGTCTCAATCAGATGGTTCTTCTAAAATGTTATATGATGTGTAGATCTAGTATTTAGGATCTATGTGTTTTATGGTTTGGTGCTAGATAATGAACTACATATAATCATTGTAGTAAAGTCAACCATACTCGTTGCCTTGTTCTTACCAAGGAAACTCATAGGCTACTAGAATTAATCATTCATCAAGCCAAAAAGCTTATTGCTGGTACTCACCTCTCTTGTTTTTTCATTCACACACATTAGCTGTCATACCTGTAACTTGCATAGGCCATGGCCTATGAATCTTATGTGAATATGATGTAAGTCATGAAACACAAGGAGAAAAGAAACAAACAAGACTAAGTATTTATAAGGTGCCTCAAAGACATTCTAAGGGCACATTGGTAGAACAGGAGGAAAGAAGACATTGTTCCTAAGCCAAAAGTGGCTAAAATGTAGTGCCATGTTGGATCTTGAAGTGAAGACTCATAACTTGAGGAAAGACTGCAAAGAGACCAAAGGCATTAAAAGAAAACCAGCGAGGACCACAAGGGAACTATTGGGCACACCCTTGTGTGCACTCATGTGAACTTGAGTGCTCTATGTTAATTGAATCTAATCAAAGTGATCACATGAAGAAATTAAAAGAAAAACATGCTAGCTATGTTAACAAAACCGTGTGTATGTGGTGTGTGTGTGTGTTTGTGTGCTTCTCTATTTGTATGCGTGTGATAACCATTGATTTATATATATAAGCATCATATATTATTTGGTATATGTTATTTTTGGTGTTTCTTTTTTTTTATGTAGGTTATTAAGTAAAATTGGAGGTTTACATGCATAACAATGTTATAAACATTGTAAAGGCACTAGATGCTTAATTGGGTCTTTACTGAGTACCTATGTACTCATGCCCTATTTTGCCTATTTCAGGTAAGGAAGTGTAAGAGTGAAGGGCTAAAGAACCTCTGGGAAAGGTCTATGTATAGAGAGTTATACTCTGAAATTATTGCTTATAAAGAAGGAAGCATGCAAAAGTTCATAAGAATGGACTAATGCTTGTGTTATGTTGTTATGTGCATAGGCCCTAACGGCTACAGTGGGACTTGCTATGTCTGGCTCCATCCTGGTTTAGGTTAGAGCCAGAAGAGTAATAAGGTAGTTATGGCCAAAATATCAAGTCAAAGTGGAGGTCAAAGTGACTGTGAGCTTAAAGACAGTTTTAGCCTTGTTATGTATCATGCATGACCCTTGGTGGACCAAACTTTTGTTGTACATAACTTTGGGCCATTTAGTCCCTATTTGTCGAATTTTAGCTTGTAAATATCTATATGTAACAAATGGTAAGGGGACTTTGAGCAGAATATGGCCTGTGCCATATTTGTACTTAATGGGCTTGGGTAAGCCTTAAGGCACTAACACAGAACACACACATAAGTCACCTAACCTTCTTAAACCCTATGTGCACTCACAAGATCCTCGAAGCAGTTTCAACTGTTGAAACCAATTAATTGGGTGAATTATGTAAAACCCATTAGATCTTCAAAAGCATGGGATTCGCACCTAAGTAAACAAAAGTTGGGGTTAAGAATCTTGGGAGTCCAAGCCTAATTCACTATCTGAAAATCAACTAAGTAAATAAAAACAACTGGTTGATTCCAAACCTCCTGGAAGGTTTAGGGTGGGGGTGAGTTATGTCCTGATAGAGTTGTTATCAAAGCTTAAAGTTGTATAGGGCCTTAAAGGTCTGTTAGGGAAATTCTGACTATAATACACAACCATTATTATGTTTTGCAGGACTAAATGGCCAAAGGCAAAATTAGAGAAATGAAAAACTAGATTAACTCTAAGGCTAATACATGATCAACAGCCTGAAAATGAGGAGGTAGCTAAAAGTAGGACAGGACCTCTTAATAAGGCCATAGAGCTTGAAACCAGTTTGCAAGGTCAGCACAAAATGGAACATATTATAGAAATGATGCAAGGTACTATTGCTCAGCTTGTAGCAAGCATGCAAGTTCTTACTATGGGCCAAGCCTAGGCACCTAGTGGCACTGCTGTGGTGAAGAAAAAGAGGAACAAGAAAGAATAGAGGAAAGGCCAGGAAAAGAGCCAATAAGAAAAGAGCAAGCCAGTAGGCTTGAAGATGAAGAATAGGGATAGGGTGATGAAAGAATGAACCCAAGGGGAAAAAAACTGAGATAAAGAATCAGAAGCAATGAGAACAAAGTAGGAAAACAATTAGGCACCAATGCTAGAAGAATTGAGCCAATCTTAGAAAGCTCAAAAGAGTTGGCTTTTCATAAAAGGATCATGACTCCTGAAAGAAGAAGAGAAAGACTAAGAAAAGAAGGATTAAGAGAAAACTAGTTAGAAGGCTTCCTAGCACTCAAACCCCTGGTGTTTAAGGGCTGTCGTGATACAAAAGAGGCTAAATTCTAGATTTACCAAATAGAGAAGGTATTTGAAAGAATGAAAGTTACATCAACCCAGAAATTGTTGCAAGCCATTTTTAAGCTGGAAGGCAGTGTAGAGCTTTGCTGGAGAATAGTGGAAAAGGCATATATAAGCAAGAATGAAAGGAAACCTACAAGGAAGAAAGAACCTATGAGGTAGGCTGAGTTCCTCCAGCTATTTCAACAATAGTATGTCAGTGAAGCTCTCAAAGATTAGAAACAAGTAGAGTTTGATTTATTGGAGCAGGGAAACATGTCAGTCAAGGAGTATGAGCATAGATTCAGTAGTCTCCTTAGATATGCTCCACAGTATGATGGACAAGAGAAGTTGAGCACTATGAGGTTCATCAGGGGACTAAGGCCTGAATTGAGCCAGATATTGAGGGCTATTGGCATTAAAACTTATTATAAGGCTATCCCATCGGCTCTGACATTGGAGTAGAAATTTTAGCATCCTATGGCAGGAAACATTAAAGGGGCTCCTATGGGACATTAAGGTGGAAGGAAAAAAGCCAGACACAACCTAGGAAAGGCTAAAGTGAACAGAGAACAGAAGAAGCCCAAAGGTTTGGACCTCAATGCCAAACCTGTGGAAAGTACCATGGTTTTAAACCATGCTACAAACTTACTAAAGGCTATTTGAAGTGTGGTTCTCAGGTAGAAAAGGGGTGGAAATAGCTCAACAAAAACAAAAAGGGCCGAGACAACCTACACCAGCTAAAGTTCAACCACCAGCTGGGAGGGTATACCAAATTGAAGGATCAAGGAGAAAGAAGGATGCTAGGCTTGGAGAAGAGGCTATAAGCTATGGCAAGCTGAGGAAGGAAGCACTTAATGGTAACCTTTACCTTTGTGATAAGCTTATTCCAGTGCTTTATGATACTAGTGCATCTATATCCATTATTTCAGCTAACTTAGTAAAAGAATTAAACGTAGAGGTTACAACATTACCTCAAATGTATATGGTCAGGACAACTAGAAATGAATTGACGTTTTCACATCACATAGTTAAAGACCATGTGGTTAGGCTAAATGAGCTACATTTAAAGGCTAATCTGATCATTTTGGAAACAACTGGTTATGACATAATATTGGGTATGAACTGGTTAGCTGAAAATAATGTTAACTTAAATTGTCAAGATAAGAAGTTAATATTGCTAGGGTCAATAGAAAACTCCTTGAATGACTCAATAAAATGTGATATTGGGCAAGTAAAGGTAAGGGGTTGCATACCTATACTTTCTGAAGAAGAACATATGGGCTTGAATGACAAGGAGTCTAAGAGTGACTTGGGTAGGATTCCTATTGTAAAAGAATTCCTAGAAGTATTTCCTTCTGAGCTACCAGGCTTTACATCCCTTAAGGGGAATAGAGTTTGAGATTAAATTAACCCTAGGAGCAACTCGTCTGTCTGCCACACCCTATAGGATCGCAATTCTTGAAATGAATAAGCTAAAAAAGCAGCTAGATGAGCTCATTGGAAAAGGGCTCATTAGGCCAAGTGTGTCTCTTTGAAGGGCACCATTGCTATTTGTGAAGAAGAAAGATGGAACACTTAGGTTGTGCATTAACTATAGAAAGCTCAATGCTATGACTATGAAGAACAAATACCCTTTCCCTAGGATTGAAGACTTATTTGATCAACTTAAGGGAGCCACTGTGTTCTTAAAGATTGATCTCAAATTAGGGTACTTCCAATTGAGAGTTAAAGAAGCAGATATCCCTAAGACTACTTTCAAAACAAAGATATAGCCATTTTGAATATACAGTAATGTCTTTTAGGCTTACTAATGCTCCAGCTTTCTTTATAGACCTAATGTAGAGAATATTCAGACCATATCTGGATCACTTTGTAGTGATCTTTATAGATGACATTTGGATGTACTCAAAGAATGAGGAGGAGCATAAAGAGCATTTGATAACAGTGCTAGGTGTGTTAAATAAGCACCAACTATATGGCAAAGTGAGTAAATGCCATTTTTTGACCAATCAAATTGAATTCTTAGCCCATGTAATAAATGGGCAAGGAATGGCTGTAGACCCTGCAAAAATTAAAACTATCTTATAATGGAAGCAACCACAAAATGTTAGACAAATAAGAAGCTTCTTTGGCTAAAGTTTGAATTGTCCGAGGAGTTTGAAAGAAGCTTCCAAGGGCTTAAAAATAAGCTCATTTCCACTCATGTTCTAATACTGCCTAATCCCAATAAACCGTTTGAGGTTTACACAGATGCATCTATTGTAGGATTAGGATGTGTATTATTGCAAGAAAAACAAGCTATAGCTTATGGATCAAGGTAACTAAGACCACATGAGAAAAACTATCCAGTGCCTAACTTGGAACTTGTAGCTGTGATTTTTGCCTTGAAACAGTGGAGACATTACCTACTAAGTAATAGATTCCAGATCTTCACTGATCACAAAAGTCTCAAGTATCTCTTTACCCAGAAAAAGTTAAATATGAGACAAAGAAGATGACTTGAATACACTAAGGGTGAGGCTAATGAGGTGGTTGATGCCCTAACCAGAAAATATACAAGCATCCTAAAACATGGAGAAGAAGAACCAAATGAACTTAATAGCCTGACTTGTTTGGCTAATAAGTGGCTAAGATGGGAAAAAAGGCCAATTGAGAATAGTAACTATTGAGTCGACTTGGAAAGCAAAAATACATAAGACACAACAACAAGATGAGGATCTTACTAGTATATCTAGGCAAAGACATGGAAAATTATTCTGGGGGTTCTTTTATAAGCAGGGATTGATGTATTTTCAAGATAGAATTTATGTACCCAAAGGGTATGAACTAAAGGAACAGATTCTGAAAAAAGCCCACTCTAGTATGATGAGCATACATCCTAGAACTTTGAAGATGTATCAAAGTTTGAAAGAACACTTTTGGTGGCCTAACATGAAAAGGGAAATTTACACATTTGTATCCAAATGTGTGGTGTGCCAACAAGTGAAGGTAGAACACCAAAGACCCGGGGGTAAACTACAAATTTTTCCCACACAAGAGTAAAATGGGATTCCATATCTATGGATCTCCTGGTAAGCATGCCCATGACAAGAAGAAAGCATGATACTATCTGGGTAATTTTGCATAGACTTACAAACTTAGCCCACTTTTTACCTATTAATCCAACAGATCCTTTAGATAGGCTAGCACAACTGTACATTAAAGAAATAGTAAGATTACATGGCATCCCAAATTATATAGTTTCAGACAGAGACCCAAGAATCACGACATCTGGCCTTAGGTACTTAGTTGAAATTAAGTTTAGCTTACCAACCCCAAACTAATGAGCAAATAGAGAGAACTATACAAATTCTTGAAGATATGGTAAGATGCTGTGTGTTGGACTTTAAAGGAGAATGAGATCAACTACTACCTTTAATAGAATTCTCCTACAATAACAGCAATCATTCAGTGATAAAAATGGCACTTTATAAAGCTCTATACGGGAGGAAATGTATAGCCCCTCATGGTTGGCAAGATTCTAAGGATAAGGTTGAAACAGGACCAGAACTGATCCAAAGGACTACTGGAAAGATCAAAATAATCCAAGAAAGAATCAAAGCTGCCAATGACAAAGAGCAAGCCTATGCCAATAAAAAAATGAGAAAAGACTTAGATTTCCAAATAGGGGACTATGTGTGGATTAAAGCCGCTCTTATGAAGGGAGTCATGAGATTTGAAAATAAGGGTAAACTAGCCCCTGGATATATTAGATCATTCCGAATAAAGGCCAAGACTGGTAATGTGGCATATAAGCTAGAATTACCTTCAGAGTTAGGTCACATACATGATACTTTTCATCTTAGTATGTTTAATACATACTCATCTAACCCACAACAAGTTATACTAACTTCTAATATCTTAGTGATCCCCAACCTCTCTTATGAAGAGGAACTTGTGAAGGTTCTAGCTAAAGATGTGAAAAAGCTAAAAAAGTAAATGGATAAGCATGTGAAAATCCAATGGTCTCACCATTCTGAACAATAAGCTACTTGGGAAAGAAAGGCTTAAATGCTCAAAAGATACCCAAGACAATTTATCACCTTGCTTGAGAATTTAGAAGACCAAATTCTTTAAGGACGGAGAGAATGTCATACCTGTAACTTGCATAGGCCATGGGCTATGAATCTTATGTGAATATGATGCAAGTCATTAAACATAAGAAGAAAAGAAACATAGAAGACTAATTACTTATAATGTGCCTCGAAGACATTCTAGGGGCACATTGGTAAAACAGGAGGAAATAAAACACTATTCCTAAGCCAAAACTGGCTAAAATGTGGTTCCATGTTGGATCTTGAAGTGAAGACTCATAACTTTAGGAAAGACTACAAAAGGATGAAGGGAACTAAAAGAAAACCAAGGAGGGCCACAAGGGAACTCTTGGGCACACCCTTGTGTGCACTCATGTGAGCTTGAGCGCTCTAAATTCGAAAACACTAAGGAATTGTGTGGGTTGAATGCCTAAGGTTAAGATATAAATAAAGGTAGCCACATGAGCCCAGGAAATATGAAGAACACATGAGAAAGAACAAGAGCACTCTAGGATGCACTAGAAGACCCTTAAGTGCACCTTTGTGTGCAACCATGAACATGTGAAGGCTCTAAAGCCTAATGTCTTGAAAAGAATTACATGATGTTGATACTGACCATCTAATGAGAATGAGAGCTACAATATGGGACAATAGAAGGTGAAGAACACATGAAACCTATGGAAATACCTTAAAGTACATTAAAGAGCTCTCGGATGCACTTTAAGTGTACCTAGGTTCAAATGAAAGTTTGAGGGCCAAATTGGCCAAATTAATTGATGAAGTAGTGGCAATATGTGCCACTCAAAGAGAAAAGTAGGAAAAAATTAAGTATTAAGGGATTTGAGCTACTTGGGAGGGGATTGGACCAAGGACTAGTCAAAGTCCTTGGCCTCCAAGCCTATTCGGCCACCGTTTGAACTTGTAGTCTTTAGGCATCTTCAATATATATTTTTAGTTGGTTTCTACCACATTTATGAACTCAAAATGCCTAGCCAAATACCTACTTAAGCACTAAAATACTTACAAAACAAAAAAAGTGAAACTAGCTAAAACCGAAACTAAGTATGGTGGCGGATGGTATGCCAACAATGGTGCTCTTCATGGGTAGATGCTTTCTCATTTTCTTGTTTTCTTCTCATCCTCTACAACCTTGCCAAATCTCTAACAAGATATCCTACAGCCATCGAAAAGAAAGAGGACAAAGAAGAACAAGAACAAGGCAAAACCAAGACATGGTGATGTAAAGCTAGCTCATGGTAGCGTCTATGTTACATGGTGTATGATCAAGCTTCCTTGAGACCATTCCAGCCATAGGTAAGGACCCATATGAAGCTTCTTCTCCTGTATTTTGAAGGGAAAAAGCTATCGTAAGGGATAGCTAATGCCAAAGGAACCTAAAGGCTGTGTTATGGCCTATATGTGCATTAAGCACTATGGTAAGCTAGCTAGTTTGCCTTCAGCAAGCATAGGACTTTTGTTCAAGTATGGCCAAGCTTGATCAATCACCTGGAGCTCTAGGTTAATTCAATCTAATCAAAGTGATCGCATAAAGAAAATGAAAGAAAATTATGCTTGCTATGTTAAAGAAACCTTGTGTATGTGGTGTGTGTGTTTGCGTGCTTCTCTGTTTGTATACGTGTGCTAACCCTTGATTTGTATATATAAGCATCATGTATTATTTAATATATGTTTTTTTGGTGTTTTCTTTATTTTTGGGTGTAGGTTATTAAGCAAAATTGGAGGTTTATATGTATAACAATGTTATAAACATTGTAAAGGCACTAAATGTTGAATTGGGTCTTTACTGAGTAGCTATGTACTCATGCCTTCCTTTGCCCATTTTAGGTAAGAAAGTGCAAGAGTGAAGGGCTAAGGAACCTCTGGGGGATTTTTATGTATAGAGAGGTATACTATGAAATTATAGCTTATAAAAGAGGAAGCATGCAAAAGTTCATAAGAATAAACTAATGATTGTGTTATGTTGTTGTGTTTGTAAGCCCTAATGGCTGCCGTGGGACTTGCTTTGTTTGGCTCCATTTGGGTATGGGTTATAGCTAAAAGAGTAATAAGGCAGTTATGGCCTAAATATTAAGTCAAAGTAGAGGTCAAAGTGACTATAGGCTTAGAGACAGTTTAAGCCTGGCTATGTATCATGCATGACCCTTGGTGGACCAAACTTTTGTTGCACATAACTTTGGGCCATATAGTCCCTGTTTGTCCAATTTTGGCCTGTAAATATCTATATGTAACAAATGGCAAAGGGACTTAGAGCAGAATATGGCCTGTGCTTCTTTTTTTTTACTTAATGGGCGTAGGTAAGCCTTAAGGCACTAAGTATGGCATGATAGGAGGAATTCCATGCATGGTTTGTAACCTAGCATGTATGCATGTATGCTTGAATTTGTGTATGCCTTGGAGGACACAAAACACACACATAGGTCACCTAACCTCCTTAAACCCCATATGCACTCACAAGATACTCTAAGTAAATTCAACTGTTGAAATCCAATCAATTAGGTGAATTAAGTAAAACCCATTAGATCTTCAAAAGATTAAGATTCCCACCTAAGTAAACAAAAGTTGGGGTTAAGAATCCTAGGAGTCAAAGCCTCATACACTATATGAGAATCAATTGAGTAAATAAGAACAACTGGTAGATTCCAAACCTCTTGAAAGGTTTAGGGTGGGGGTGAGTTGGGTTATGACATTAGCACTGGGCTTATTCAATTTTCCTATCCCATTGGGCTATGAATTCTTAAGGTAGTCTATGATATGTATTTTTTATATGGCCCATGTGACCACAGTGTGTGCATTTTGGTCTTAATTATTTCCTACCTTCTTTCACCTTAGCCTTGTCCCGCTATATGCGGATTGTTATTGCTCTTCTTGATTCTAAGTTTCTAGATTCTGCAACACTTTGCTACTTTTCTTTTGCCACTATCATGGCATATACTTGGTTCAAAGAAAGTAGGGGTTCCGTGGCCAAAATTTGTGAGCTGACTATTTTGAATATGTTCTTACAACCTGTAAAAAATTGATGTAGCCTTTCCTTCTCTTTTTCGGCCAACTAATCCTTCGCTGCACCACATTTATAAATCAGAACTAATGAGGAAGCATCTAATTCATCTGAGAATCCTTTGAGTTTGATGTAGTAGGCTGCAACACTTAAGGTCCCTTTACTCATCAATATGATCTCCCTTTTTAGTTCATGCGCATGTGCTTTGTTGTTATGCCCAAATCTCTCTTCAAGATCATGTCACATATAGAACACCGAATCATGATAAACAACCAAATTATGCAAGCTAGGGCTTATTGAATTCATCAACTAGGACATAACCAACACATCGTACTTGTTCCAAGAAAGGATCTCAGCTAAACCAATTGATAGATAAGAACACATTCAAATCAATTCCCAGAAAATATAAATTTGTATGAGATTAGAACTAGTAACTAATCCCAACATTAAAGTATTGAACAAACTCAGATAAGCAAAAAATATCAAATAGCCTTGATCATGAGACATATAATTGCCACTATAAATAACAACTAAAATTTTGACAATAGTGATTAATATTAACATAATGGAAATAAGTGAATCAAGAAAGCAGTCTAACTCGAAAGATAAATCATTGTTGATGGCCTACAACCAGACATATTGATATGTAGAATTTTTATTTATTTGTTGATCCCGATGAGGAAGTCAACATTACTGTGGAACAATGTTTACGATGGAGCATTTTGACCTGGAATAATTATCTCCATCCAATAATAAGGGAACAAGGGTCAAGGGTCTAACATGGGTAGTCCACTGATGTTAGGAAGTACAGGGAACTAGGATCTTGAAAAAGGGTTTGTTGGAACTTTTTTAAGTTCCATGTGTAGTTTGTAAGTTCCAAATAAATGAAAAATATTATTTAATTACTTAATTTTAATTAATTTCATAAATTATTTAAAGTTCAAAGAGTTGTGGGTCTTCTAACAATTTTTTATTTTGCAAGGAACATAATTCTTCATGAATAATTGTGTCTATTCAAATAGTTGTAACTCTTCTAACAATTGTGTCATTTGTGAGGGACATAATTTTTCATGAATAATTCTATCTTCCAATAGACACATATTTATGAATGCTTGTATCCATTAGGTGAAGAGTTAAGTTTTTCCATTTTCTATATAAATGAGTCATTTTACAATTTAAGAGAGATTTTTTTTTTAAGAGCTTTCTTGTATCCTAGAGGTATATTCCTAGTACTTTATAGTGGAAGAATAATTGTCTTTAGGAAAGTGAAATTATTTCATGCCTAAGAGCTTTTTTCTTCTACATCCTCCCTTATTTTTCTAATAATCTAAAGACAATTATCTAATGGAGATGGAAGTGAATTGATGTCAAAGAGAAAGTTTTCTTGATTTAAAGTTGGAATTCATACATGGGAAACTTGGAAGGCTATGTAGTTATGGAATCTCTTGAAATAAAGTGCCCCTAAAATTGTTTATGATTTTTTGATATTGATGTCCAATTGGTTACATGATAATTGATCATTGTTTTATTGTTTATTGAGCATGGAATTAAAAAAAATTATTTTGGATGAGTTCAAGTATGATAAAATTTAATGAAAGAAAGCCACATGTGAATCCTTGGTATTGATTGCTCTATGACCACTATTGGTTGTGTGGACTTTACACAATTTGACCCAAAGAAAATTACCCTATGGTTAGGTGAACCAACTTTACTGCAATTTGATTGGGTAGAGCTATAAAATATATACGGCTCATGAAATTGTCAAATAATATTCACAAAAGTGTCACTTAAAAAAATTGTACATGACTACAAATAGCATGTGTTGTTTGTTATATACAAGCAAACATGATATAAAACATTTGAAAGAAATTTCAAGATTTTTGAGATACTTTAAAGGAACAAAATATTTGAAGTTGTTATATTCAAATTATTGCCCAGTGCTAGAAGGATATGTGGTTGCAATTGAGTGGGAAATATTAGTGAAAAACAAAACCACTTACATATGGATATTTGTTTTCTGCAGAAGTGCTATAAATTTGGCATGAAATAAACAAATTTGTATTACTAATTCAACTTGGCATCAAAAGTTTATTGGTTTGGTTGTTGGAGACAAGGAATTAGAATGGCTTAAACATTATTATTTGAAAGAGAGTTGTGGCCACAACCAATGCCATTAATTCCTTGGACTATGTTATTAAGACTATTCTCTCGAAAGCATATTGTGAAATTTGTAATGGAAAGTCTAGACATATTAGTATACGACATACTTATGCCCATGATTAATATTGATAGAGTGATCATTGTTATTTATGTAAAATGTGGACATTATCTGGTAGAGAATTGGCTTATCTCTTCAATGAGAGAAATGAGATGTAAATCCATAGTAAAAGCACCCATAATGAAAACCTAACTTTAAACTAGTTGAACATTAATTCTAAAGTTCAATGGGTAAAAACAAGTTATAGTTGTGTGCTTGTGTGCACTAGACAAATCTCATAATTTTGAAGCTAGTGCAAATAATTGCTACAATTGTTAGGATGAGTTTGTACTTTTAATGGAGTTCCACAATTTGTGTCTATAAGCAATTGAGACATATTAAATGGTGAAACTTAACCTATGTAATATCAATGCGGTGCTGCTTTAATTAAGAAAAATGAGAAACTTTTGTAAATATTACAAAACCCAGGAATAGCACAAGGCTGTAGGTAATAGTGCTAAGGCGAACAAAAAATCTTAATTAAATTTTGACAAGTATTATGTATGTTATGTCCCTAGTACTAATACTAGGAGTTGATGTTCAAATCAATAAAACTTTGAAATATAAACACCAATTGAAGGTTCAAATCGAAAGATACCTTATTGGGTTCTGTGGGCCTAGTATAGCTAGTCGCAAAGGACATCAACCCTTGGCAATGCTAGGGTTCGATTCCCACCCCACCCTAATTCTCAAACAAAGCCATTAAAATGCTAGTTCGATTGTCTTTGGGTCCCGAAAAAGTAGACATTTCCCCTATTCTCCATGCTCATTAAACCATATGCTTGTATACTTTATTATGAATACAAAAAAATAAATTCCTTCGTGTATGCATAATATATTGTCTAGTGAACATTAATGTGTAACTTACATACTAGTTAGGGATTGTTGGAATATTTTTAAGTTCCATGTGTAGTTTGTAAGTTCCACAATAAATGGAAAATATATTTTCATTATTTAATTTTAATTAATTTCATAAATTAAATAAGATTCAAAGAGTTGTGACTATTCTAATAATTGTGTCTTTTACAAGGACTATAATTCTTCATGGATAATTATGTCTATTCAAAGAGTTGTGACTCTTCTAACAGTTGTGTCTTTTACAAGGAACACAATTTTTTATGAATAACTGTGTCTATTTTAAGATATACATATTTATAAATGATTGTATCCGTTAAATGAAGAGTTATGTTTTTCTATTTTCTATATAAATGAGTCATTTCACAATTTAAAAGAGATTTCTCATAGAGTTTTACTGTATGTTGGAGACATATTCTTTTACTTTATAATGGGGGAATAATTATCTTTAAAAAGTAAAATTATTTCATGCTTGAAAGCATTTTTTTACTCTCCATGCTCCCTTATTTTTCTAACAGGGTTAAAGTTGATGCGTTTTATTGTGGATTTTGTGGTGGACTTTCTGACATGGTTTCACTCTAGACACTCTTGCTCTGATTCCATGAAAAAAATGATGACTTCTTTATTTCTCATATACAGACTTCATATACAACCACGCCTAATAACAAACCAGAAAACAATAAGATACATCCAACTAGGAATACATCTAGCCTCCCATCCTAATCACAACAACCACACCTCACCTCAGAAAAGATATACACACTATCAATGTCAGAGCATTGGACGTGAGAAACGTGCATCATAATGAAGCAATTTTAAAATGTCGTTTGGTAATGCTCTTATTCCCTATGTTCTGTTTTTTATTTTTAGTTTCTGAAGAAAATGTTTTTCGGAAAAAAAAAAAAACTGGAACCGGCCAAACCTTGTTTTTATTTAAAAAAAGATAGATTTAAAAAATGGGAAACATATTGCTTTTTACTGAGGTTTCAATTTAAAAATTTTACAAAAACACTTTGTTTTCAATTTATAAACATGAAAATTAAACAAAAAGGAAATTCTAGAAAAAACACAAAATAGAGGAATACAATGTTCCCAAACGAGCACTTAAAATTTTTTTGTTTCATGAAAATATTCTGGATAGCACTGCAATTTAGAATAACTCAATTGGGGCAAATCTTCGAACCAAGTTTTTCTTTAAAAAGAAGACCTAAAAAATTAAATGAATGAGTTAGAACTGGAATCTTGTTCTTTTATTGAGTAGCTAGGAATATAATTTTTTGATAAAGCATAAAGAACAAAATGAAAACACAAATTGCGAGCAAGTAAGTTAGCTAAAGTCAATTTGTTAAACTTTTATTTTATGGATTAAATTGGGAAAAGGAAAAGCTTGGTGGAAATTTCAAATTTATGTTAGAAGAAAAGGACTTAAAATGTGATTATACCATGTTAGTAGACTACCGATATGCAATTAATATAATATTCATGTAAATGGAGCATTAACTGGCTGGTTGGGCGAACTCTTTATTGGTGGGTATCAGCTTCATAGCTAGCTTTACAAGTTAGATTATGTTGTATATGGAATGTATTTTAAAGCCTTACGAATATTTTTTTATCCCACATTACTTACAAAATGCATCTCTCCCCATTCACTTAGTATACATTGTTTATCCCACATTGCTTATAAAATGTGTCTCTTCCTCTTCACTTCCTATAAACATATGAAGTCATTTCACTACTTCCTCATCTACAACTTGAGCTTTCTCTTCTCCCTTAAAACACTTGAGTATCCTGGTTGTCAAGGCACGCAATCCTAGTTCAACATTTTGGAGAGTCTTGAACTATAATCCTTAAGGACAGTGCTTACACGCCTCGGGTTTACATAATTGTGATTTGTGATCTTTTGGCATCAACATTTTCACAACAATCTTAAGGATTATATTATAGATTTGAGCTAGCACAAACCTATCAATACTGAAGTTGCTGCTGTCAACTGTGACAAAGCTAATGCTGACGCCAAGCTCTACATGAAAGGTACTACTACTACAAGAAAAAAAATGTTGTTGTTATGCCGCTGTTGCTGTCACAGACATTAGCTAAGCTATTTGTTGACATCTAAAAATTGAATTCCTCACAAAAGGACTAGCGTATCTCCATATGAAATGTGGAAGTTATCCCTCAAATTTGAAGTACTTGATAGTTTAGGGATATCTTGCAAAGGCTATGCTTCTTGAACTAAAAACGCATAAAATTGGATCAAAGACAGCAGATTACATGTTTATTAGTTATGTAGAGCATAGTGCTGCATATAGATTTTTTGTGTTAAAAAGTGATGTGTTGGACTACTACATCATTATCAAAATAAAGAATGTTGAGTTTTTTTAGCATATCTTTCCTCCAAGGAAAGAAAAAATTTCTCATGCTCGCATTGTTAGAGATGTCTCTGAACATCAAATGGAAGAATTGATAAGGAGTAAAAGACAAAGAACAAAGAGTTCATTACGAAATAACTTTTACACCTAGCCTATAGAGGACCTTTTAACTTTGCACAAGCAATTTCATCAATTTGTTTCTTGAGGAGAAACCATTCAAAATGAGATTAACTTTATTTTACAAAATCATTATTGGATTTAGTATATTTACTCCCAGATGCTAAACTCATTGGTTGCAAATGGAGTTTTTAAAAGAAAATTTAAACTTGATGGCTCTATTGACAAATTCAAAGCAAGATTTGTAGCAAAACGTTATACTTTAAAAACAAAAATTGACTACTTTGACACTTTTGACCAGTTTCAAGAATTTTTTCCATAAGAGTTTTATTTACCTTGGCTTTTTTACATAAATTTTTCATTCAAATAGGTGTTAAAACCACTTTATTAAATGGGGACCTACAAGAAGAAATATATAGAGTGAGCTAGAACACCATGTTGTTTTTGAACAAGAAACAAAAATGTGCAAGTTGCAAAAAGCTTTATATGGATTATAGCAAACACCTAAACAATGGCATGAGAAATTTGATCAAGTTTTGTCAAGTTGCAATTTTTCAATTGCTGGAGTTGATAAAATGCATTTACACAAAGCTTGATGATAGCAAAGGTGTAATAATAAGCCTTTATGTGGATGATATGCTTATTTTTAGAACTACTCTTGAAATAGTTGAACACACTAAAAGCTTCTTATCTTTATAGTTTGACATAAAGGATTTTGGGGAAGCAAGTGTGATTTTGGGTGTTAAAATTATAAGGAAAGAAAATGGTTTGATGTTATGACAAGAACATTATGTTGAAAAACTTCTAAGAAAGTTTAATCATTTTGATGAGAAACCTATGTGTACTCGTTATGATACAAATACCTAATTAAAGAAAAATATAAGATAAAGTGTTGTTCAACAAGAGTATGCACAAATTGTTGGAAACTTGATGCAACTAATGAACTTCACTCAACCTGACATAGCTTATGTTGTGTGTAGATTGAGTAGATATACTCAAAGTTTGAATGAAGAACATTGGAGCGCATTGGTAAGAATTATAAAATATTTAAAAAGAACCATGAAATATTGTGTTATGTATAGTTGATTTCTAGCTACACTAAAAGGGTACAATGATGCTAGTTGGATTTATGACTCTGATGAGACAAAATCCACTAGTGGGTAAATTTTTACTCTTGGTGGTGGTGTTGAATCTTATAGATCTTCCAAGCAAAACATCATTGCTAAATCCATTATGGTGTCAAAATTTATAACCTTAAAATGGCTAGAAGTAAAGTTGAGTGGTTGAAAAACACTTTAGCAGATATACCGTTGGACATCAAAGCAATGTCTTCTATGTCTATACACTGTGATTGCTAAGTTGTAACAACAATTACACAAAATAAGACTTATGATAGCCGAAGGGCTATCGCCCAATGGACCCTCTGGTAGAAGAGGATTTAGCACCACCCTCGGATGGTCACCTAGCCCACCTCGGAAAGCCCTCTCACCACCTCCGATTACAAGCATAGCTTCCAAAGACACTTATATTCCTAGGGAACCCTATAAGGACTTCAGAAGAACACGCCAAACATTCAGCCCCTAAGGACCACTGATAGGAACCACCCCCATGCTCCTTAATCTAGTGGCGGAGCATAACTGCCTACACCAACTAAAGACATCCCTCCCAGGGTACAGACCAAAGATCCCCCAAATCTAGCCGTCCATATGTCCAGATCTCTCTTACTTGGTAGGGTGGCCTTCTCTACAACTCCCCTATATATACCCAAGAGGCTCCTAGGTAATAAGATCATACCTAACATACTTGCCTATCCTTGCTCTCCCATACTTATACCACACATTCTAACTTAGGCGTTAGAGGCTCCGTCCCTGGTACTACTCCAGGGAACCCCTTGACCCTTGTTCTTCACTACTTCAGACACCACTCAAGTGAAGCACCCCTAGAGGCCAACATGTCATATATAGATGATGTTCTGGAGCATCATCTGTCACTATCTGTCGGAACCCATTCCCAGGTTGCTTGTGAAGCCCTAACTCACCCCTAACCAAATCCCTTTAGGAGGTTTATACAAATTTTAGTTTCATAGCATGATTTAGATCATGACAACAAGGATACTTAACCCCATTTTCTATTGTTAACTAAGCAAGACTTAACTAAGTCATTATTTAAAATTCTAGTTTAAGAGGTTCACTTACAAGTTTAACATACTTATTTTTTTTATGAAATGCATCTGAGTGAACTTACCTTGGTGCCCATCAACTGCATATGGGGTCCATGTGGGTGGGCATAAAGGTTCATGCATAATAGGCTTGTGAAGGAACCCAAGTAAGCCTATCTCAGTGCCAACCAGGTGCAGAGGGGGCGTGTCTAGGTGCGCATAGGTGGGCGTAGGTGCTAGTGTCTAGTAGGCCTGCCTGGTATGCTTGGGGCGAAGGCTATGTAGGGGTGCTACTAGGCTCTAGGAGGCCCTGGAGGCCTACCATGACACAGCCGTCCTTGGCACCTGCCCAAGAGACCTGTGAGAGCTGGTCTCACGGTGGATTGCAATTGGCTAGTTGTATATGTGCGTGAATTAAAACTCCGTGATGCTAGTTGATTAACCTAGAATATGCAAGATGCATGCTCTTCATGCTTTGACTTAGATGAACAAAAACCATAAAACATTGACTTGGTCAAGAGATTTCCATAGAAAATAAGTTCAAATAGCCAAAGCATACAAAATCAACATTTATGTGAGTTTACTACACATAACAATTATGTGGGAGCATTCATACATAAAGTAGACTAATGCCTTTACCCAAGAGCAACCCTAGAGTCTAGGACTCTTCAAAACATAGACAATGGAGGCAACTAAGAGTACTATATATACAAGCCTCAACTGAAATCTTCTTGAACTAACTCCCACCTTGGATGCAAGTCCCAGTGGCGAGTCACAAAAATCCTTGTCCAAGTGCTACTACGCTCTATAGCCAAAGAAAGACTCTAGTTAGTACTGTTACTTGACCAACAAGTTACCCAAGTAAACTAGAATCATAGAGATTCTCAAAGGAAATACCAGCAACAGAAGCTAACTACTGCAATAACCCTCAACGGTTACCTGGTCCAATAACTTCAGAATCTGCACAACATAACTAAGGAGGGAGAACTTAAACATTCTCAGTAAGGGTCTTCACGGTACCTGCAAGAAAATTACTAAGGACTCCAAATATGAGAACATATGTAACCTGCTGTGAGGTCATACAGCTTGAGGGTCTAATATATGCATATACCTTGGTCCCTTGGGACCATTCCTCATCATAGTCCTCGAACTACAAGGCATAGCCTTGTCCTCTAGCAAGCTTAGCTTGCCATCCTAACTAGTGATAAATCACCAGTTGAACCTCTCCTGTTTATGTTGTACAGGGGAACTATGGTGGGACTATTGTAGACTAGGCAATAAAGACCTCATAAACTAGGCGTACTAAGGTTTCACCTTGCCAAGGGTTCTAAACCTTTCACCTTCGTTAGTGGTACTTAGTTGTGATCCTTGGTAAACTAGTTTTCTTGCTTATGGTAGAAGTAACCATAAAACCTTACAAAACTTAAGAAAACTCCTAGGTACCAAAGGACTTTTGAAAGTCTCCGAGTACCCTCGAAATGATAAGACCCCAAGGTACCCTAAGAACCCCCTTAGGTCTCCCCTTGACCTTTCAAGAAAAACTTGGAAAATTCAGCCAACATACCTATGGCGACGTGTTGCCACAGTTGGTAACGTTCTGCCAACTTTCTAGTATTGGCGACGCGTCGTGGGCAATGGTACAAAACTGGCAACGTGTCGCCAATTTGCAAATCTGCAGAATTTTCACAGATTTTGCTGCTATGAACTTTGGACACTTACCAAACATATCAAACATACTTGGATAGCCTCCAAACTTCACATACATGTAAAACATGTTGTATAGATCACAACTAACTATCACAAGCCAATCTATGATGCATTATAACATCATTCCAATCACCACAAACTTCATAGTCTACCATGATTCAACCTTGTCCACTAACTAATGCTATTGGTAGAATTACTCAAATTCATCAAGCAAACTCATCCCAATAGCATTAATTGAACTCAAAAAATACAACTCCCTTACCTCAACTCCAAGTAACAAGCAAGAATCAAGCACTCTTTCAATCCACTAAGCTCACTAAAGCACCACCTAAGTTCCAAGAAAAACATAGGCCCCAAACATCAAGTTCTTACCTTCTAACCAAAACCCAAGCTCCTAACCAACTAATAAACATGAATTCAATCAAGTACACAATGGTTACCTCGTACTAAAAATAGGGGATGGGAGAAAACGTGCTTCCAAGCTCCAAAACCATGGTTTTATGCTTGAGATAAGCTCCCAATGGCCTATATACTTATGATGGCTTCTCTTTTCACTAAGAAACTTTGATTTCAAGCTTAATTGGATGGAAAAATGAGGGTGGAGAGGATGAACTTGGGTTTATGGCAGCCACCCTTCCAATTTACCCTCTTATAAACCATGTTTAACACTTAAGCCACCAAAGTATTAGACATGATACACTTAAGTCCCCATCTTTTGGTAACCATAGCTATTCTTGATTAATCCTTGTTTATTTCATCAAGTTTGGGTTAAAGTTAAAAGTTAGGTTATAAAAAATCATTTTAACCACTCGGGATCCAGCCCAACTATTTAGGATGCAAAAATTACCATTTTGCCCCTGAATTTTATTTAATGCCTTAACTTCCTCAAAACTTAGTGAACTTTGATAAAATTTCCTATTCTTTCTATGTAAACTTGAATTAAGGTTTCAAACTTGATTTAGAGCAATTTACCTTCTTCAGGCATGCTTCCCACTAGGAGAGCCATAACATACCAAGTGTGCTCTAGTCGCCTGTGGATGCCAGTGTGGGTAAGTTACACATACAAACATGCATTTCCTAGCTTATTACACTTAGTGCCTTTGAGGGCTTACCTAAGCCTATTATGTACTACTAATGCCCTTGCCATGTGTAGCCACTTGTACATACATTTACAATTCAAAATTAGGCATCTTAGGAACTACATGGCCAAGATTACATACAACAAAAGTTAAGCTATTTTAGTAGCATGCATCCACACACTTTGGGCTCAAACAGTCTCAATGCCCACAACTACTTTAACCTCAATTTTTACATGACACTTAGGCCAAAGTTGCCTTATAACCCTTCTAGTCTTTACCCATTCCAGAATAGATGCAGAAGCAGCTAAACTCATGGCAGCCATCCAAGCCTACACATCAATTTCAACCATTAGTTCACAATATGATCTTTTCAATATGCCTTTTATAAGCCAACAAACCTTAGCACACCTCCTTATGCATAAACCTCTAAAAGAGGTTCTTTAGCCTCTACTATTCCACTCCTTTACCTAAAATGGGCAAAACAGGGCATGAGTACATAGATACTCAGTAAGAGTTCAATACAACACCTAGAGCCTACATAATGTTCAAAATATTGTCTTATACATATAAACCTCTAATTCCTCATTTTAACCTGCAACCAAAGACAAAAAGACACAAAAGATACAATATACAATGTAATATTTGATACTTACATTGACACTTTAAAGGTTAGCACATGTAATCAATCAAAGAAGCATGCAAAATACACACACACCACATACACGGTTTCACTTAGACTTAGAAAACATTTCTTTCTTTCAAGTAAGCAAGTGATCACTTTAAAGTAAGTCAATTTAATATAGAGCTCTAGGTAGATGAACAAGTTCGGCCATACTTGGTCAAAAACCCCAATGCTTTCAAGATGCAAACTAGCTAGCTTACCATAGTGCATAAGCACACGTAGCCCATTTTCATAGCTCCTACGATCATTCAGCCATAGCCATCACCTAGGGTAGCATCCTCCCCATAAAAATCAAAGAGAAGGAGCTTGATGTGAACCTTTAGCTAGCTCAAAATTAGCTGTAAAGAAGCAAGAAACCTTCAACATGGCACATGTACCACCATGGGCCTACCCTTAAGCCACCATGTTCGGTTTTCTGTCCTTTGCTTCTCTTTGTGTTTCTTACATGTTTCTTTATTCTCTAGCATGCTTTGCACCATTTTCTTGAGGTTGGTAGTAGTATTCAATGGGTAGGAAGCTGCCTTGAAAAAAATTAAGTCCAAGCGGTGGTGTTTCGGCTAAAATGGCCTTGGCAGCCAAGCTAATTTGACTATTCTTTGGTCTAACTCCTCTTAAATCAGTTAAATCATTTTGATTATTGTATTACCCTATTTAAATCCCTTGGTGGGGTGTTTTGAGCACCCACTTTTCTCTTTATTTTAGCCAATTAAGTCACCCAACTTTTACCTAACCTTGGACACACTTTAGGTGCAGCCAAGAGCCTCCTAGGGCACCCTAAAGTGCTTTCCCTTTTTCTCATGTGTCCTTCACTTTTCCTTGGCCTACATTGCAGCCCTCATCTCTAGTTTAACATTATGCATTAACCCCACACAATTCCTCTCAAAGCATTTGGCTTTAGAGCCTGCAAATTGGCATGGGTGCACACAAGGTGTGTCCAAGAGCCACCCTGTTCCCCTCTTTAGTGTTTTCTTAATACTCTTAGGTTCTTTTCCATTTTTTCTTCAAATTTTGGGTATTTACTTCAAATCTTATCTTGGCACTTAATTTTTAGCCATTTTTGGCTCACAAATAAAACATTTTCCTCATGTTTTACTTAAGTGCGCTTACGATGCCTTAAGGGCACCCCATGGGGGATTTGTCCTTTTATGGATTTTTTCTTCACATCTATGGCTTGCATTACTTACATACACAATTCATGTACATTTTATGTACATTATAATCATTTCCTATAGCCTATGCAAGTTTGGGGCATGACATTGTTGTTGTGGAAACTCGGCGTTCTAAGGACAAGGGAGTTCCTAAGTCCTAGTTCACACCTGAGCCTCAGGTAATAGTAGATTAGCCGCCCTAGGAGCTTTCTTTGTTAGAGGATGAACATCCTCTGACAGTCATAATGGGCTTCATACATGACTTTCAGCATTCTATTATGGCTAAAATGACATAACAACTTGAGAAATGTCGGTTACAAGCTCGTTCACATGCGAGGACACCCTTCCTGCAAGCCCACCTAAAGAGAGGTCATAGTTCACCTTGCTGAAGATCAACTAGTAAAAGCCTTCATGATGAGTCCTTGATAGAGAACTTGCCATCTTGCAGGCACAATAAGGTAAGGTCAAGATCAAGAGGGAAAAAGGTTTCATAGTGATGAAGTCCCTTTCCCTATGGGAAGACCGCACTTCTTCATTGGTGAAGTTATTCACCCAAAATGAAACAATATTCCCTGTTGCCAGGTCATCCCCTGGAATGAGGAAAAGGCAGCACTACCATTTTGATGGAAAAAATCTTGGATAGGTTGGATAAGGTTGAGAAGCAAGTCTCCCAAAAGCTTATTTGGTCAAGTTAGTCTGAAACCTTTACTAGAGATGAGTCTTCATTCATTCGGGCAGTGGTGGAAGCCCCTATGCCTAGTAGCTCCTGAGTACCTCACTTCAAAAGCTATGGTGTGCGAATTGACCCCCAGACCCATCCAACCAAATACAAGAGGAGCATGATGCTGCACAGGCTAATGATGCTACCCTCTACAAATGCTTCAAGGTAACCTTGTTAGGGCCAGCTACTACGTGGTATAACTCCTTGGCAACTGGAACAATTATGGGATTTGAAGAATTATCCATTGCATTTACCCATTATTTCATCAAAAGTAGCCAGACTACGACGATGCTTGTCCAGATGTGCAACAAAGTCCAAATGTCAAAAGATTCAATCATGAGGCCTTTAGTGTCCTTGACTTTCACCGAGAGATTAGGATTATTGCAATGATACGAGCACTCAAACTCTTCTATGAGTTCTCAAAGGAACCTCCAAACACACTAAGGGAGTTCTACAGAAGAGCCAAACAGCATGTGACCACTAAATAGTTAAGAATGGGAGAGCTGAAAGTGGACTATCAATCTTTCAGAGGTTAAAATTCCTAACCTTGGTACCAAAGCGAGGGAGGGGGAAGACCTCGAAAAGCCCAAAGTAAGAGGCCACTGATGTTTACTCCCCTGAACACAACAAGGACCAATATTTTGATGGCCCTAAAAAGCAAGGGACCTCGATCCAACGCCTAAAGCCCATGACTTCGGATAACAAGAAAAATATGAAAAAGTGTTGCCAATTTCACAAAGATCATGGGCACGACACTGAAGATTGTTTCTAGTTAAGAAAATATATTGAATCCTTGATCAAGCAGGGGAAACTTCAGCAACACTTATGAATGCCTTCACCTAAATCCAAGGAGAAAATAAAAGAGGAAAAAAAGGGCGATGATGATGAATATGCCTATGACAGACATCATTCGAACCGAAGTCCTAGGAAACTCCCACCTACTTTGGCCGGCGTCATACAAACAATCACCCTTGGTATGGCTTTGACTAAAAGAAAAAGGAAGGTAAGAAAAATTGCCATGATGGAATTCGACAAACCTATAAACAAGTTCACTTGAAGGGATGGCTCAGTGGTAAAGTTTCCACAATATGACCCTCTCCTGATCACTACCAAAATTAGAAACTGGGAAGTCAAAAGGGTGTTCTGTGATCATGGTTTAAATGTCGATGTCCTATTCGACCATTTAGTACCAAGCTTGGGCATCCCCGAAAATGAACTCCAACCAATTACTTCACCAACATTCAGGGTGGGGCCTACAGAAATCCTAGTCTTAGGATGGATCAACCTGCCTTTGATGCTAAAAGGCACCTCAGTCGACATAGCAAAAGAACTCTTCACCACAACCATGACAAGGTTTATCATCATAAATGTCCCCTAGTCCTATAATTTCATCCTTGGCAGGCAAACTCAAGGTAGCGTATACCTCAGGGCTAACGTAAAATACTTAACAGTCACCTTCAAAGCGAAAGAGGGAAATGCAGAAAAATTCATCGACTAGGTTGAGGTGAGAAAGGTGTTCCTTAGAGCAAGACAAGCTCCTATCAAACTCCATGCCCATGACACATGAAAAGGAGGCATCATCACCGAAGAAAGATCCGAGAAGGATAAGTGTGATGATGAGAAGATAGAAACTAAGAATTTCGAACTAGTTCATGGCCGAAGTACAGGAGTTGGGAAACATCTGGCAGAAGAAGAAAAAGATAGGCTTGTATCTTTTCTATTAATGAACAAGGATTTATTTGCTTACTCCCCAAAGGACATGCGCAAAATAAATCTTGGCATAATCCAACAAAGTCTAAAAGTAAATCCTAAAGCTAAGCTTGTTTGGTAAAAAAAGCACAACATCTCATCATGCAAGAATGACTTTGTTAAAAAATAAATTCAACGACTCTTGGAGGTAGGGATAATAAGGGAAGTAAAATATCCCAAATGGCTCAGCAACATCATTGTTGCTACCAAGGAAGAAAGTGAAAAGCGCTTAATGTGAATCGACTTTTGAAGTATCAACAATGCTTATTCGAAAGGCTCATATCCTCTGCCTTCAATTGATCAACTTGTGGATTCTATTGCCAAATACAGATTATTGAGCTTCACCGACGCATTTAGCGAGTATCACTAGATTTAGATGAATCCAACGAACAAGGAAAAAATGGCATTCATAATCGATGTAGGAACATATTGCTACATAAGGATGTCATTCGGCCTCAAGAATACAGGAGCCACTATTAGAGGCTAATGAATAGAGTGTTTGACTCCCAAATTGATAGGAATACGGAAGTATATGTCGATGACATGATAATCAAAAGCAAACCATTAAGCAATCGTGTCATAGACCTACAAGAAACCTTCCAGTAGCTTCAAACATTTGGCATTCACCTTAATCCTGAAAAATGTGTATTTGGAGTAATAGCTGGCAAGTTCCTTGGCTTTTTGGTATCCAAGAGAGGCATAAATGCTAACCCTGAAAAGATTAGGACCCAACTTGGATCCCAAACGCCTTTCACTATCAAAGGCATACAGAGGTGATGCCCAGCGGCATCTTCGTTGAATGACATGTTGGCTTGCAGGATGGACTTCCAGTGGGAGAGTATCTGAAACACTTAGAAGAACAAGGGTTAGAGACTCCCCGAAGTGTGTTTACGAGGGAGGAGCCTCTGACGCCTAAGTCAGTGTTTGTGAAAGTAGTAGTAAAGAGCAGCAAGTAGTGAAAAGAGAGAGTCCCGTGTCCTTACCGAGGTCCTTCCCAAGTATTTATAGGAGGGTGGAGGGAGGAGGCCGTTTGACACAACTTGTTTAGATTATGACACATGTTTGGTCAAATCCAATCCATGCATTTGGAGATAGGTATCTCCAGCTAGCTGTAGGCCATTCTAGCCAGAGGGCAGGGGCGTGTGCGAGGTTTCTCTGTCAGAGGCTCATTAACCATTTTTGTTGTATCTCTGTGAGACCCCTTCGGCGTATAAAACCCCTTCGGGCAAAGATTTTCATCGAGGGTTATCGGGGAAGCCCCTTCGGTAGAGTGGGTCACCTTCGGTAGGCGTTTCCTCTGTCAAGGATGGTGGATCTACTTTTTCGAGGTCAATAGGTTCATAAATTCGATGGTGGTAAAAGATACCTATTCCTGAAGTTAGTCATGTTCCTAACCGAAGATGGTGTTGACAGTGCCCCAAGGTCGGGGCTAAGCTCCCACCAAGGGTGGTTTTAGGATAGCTAATCAGGAGACCTCCGGGGCCACGGCCCTTTGGCTATCACATGGCCCCCTTAGGAAACTGAAGTTGTATCTTCGGCGTGTGGCATGGAAATCTTTTTTGGAGGTGACAAGCGTCTTGGTTCGTAGAGCTGAATTTTGACCTCGGTGACCTTTCTTCGGGGTGGGCATCTCTTTGGTTCCAGATGCCTCTTTTGGCCGAAGTAGTATCTTCAGCATTAAATGGGACTCCTCGCTTTTGACCGAGCTCTTGATGTTTCCAAAGTTGTATCTTTGGATGCATAAATATATTTCCCCCTTTGAGTTCCTTGTTCTCTATTGCCTGCCAATGAATCATCACATCTTCTGACTAGGTAGTGGCATCACTTCGGGCTAGGCTTATATAGGCCTACTAATGTCAAAAGGGGTGCCCTTGTTTCTTGCATTAGGTGACACGTGTCACTAGGTGATAGCCGAATGGTTGCGTCCATTACATCAGTTGCGTCCCTTCGTTTGTGAAGGGTCATTATGGCAACGCTTCGCTTGCCTCTTTCAGGCTATATAAACCATTTCTCCTTCAGAGTTTTCCACACTTTTCCAATGTTCATTCCTTTTGCTCTCTGATTTTCTCTCACCTTCCATCTTTCTTTGGTAGTGGTGCTAGCGGCGGAGTGATTTCTGACAAGTTTGTGGCTGTCTCCGAAGTTCCTGTTTTCGTTCCAAACTCGATGGGTTTATTTCCAAAGTACTTGTTTTTTTATCTCATTTCTTTCCCCTTCTTCTTCCTGAGGTCCGGTTCGTAAGAGTTGGCTCCCTCCTAACTCTCATCTGAGCTGTGCCACTTCGAAAAAAGTGAAGAAGTGATCGGCTAAATTTTTTCTCCCTTCCTATGCCATCACCAGGCTCTCTAGTCCTGGTATGCCTAGCTATGCTCCTCGGAAAAATGAGATCACAGTCTTCAGGGCACAGCTGAAGGTGGGACTTCAGTATCCCCCACTGAATATGGTTTCTGACTTTTTCCAATTTCATGGCATAGCAGTCAACCAGCTTCCCCCGAACTCCTACTCCTACTTTAATGCCTTCCTTTGTATGTGCGGTGTCTTCAAAATATAGCCCAACTTCGTTTTTTCATGCAATACTACAAACTTCACCCTGTTTCGAAGGGTGGGTTCTACTTCTTGCTCCCTTAGGGATATAGGACCAAAAAATACATGTTCACCTTCAAAACAAAAGATAGTTGGAAAGGGTGGCAGAAGAAGTTCTTTTTTCTGAAAGTGGACGAGCAATGGAAAGACATGCCATCTAAGTGGGCTTCTGGTATTTTAGCCATTGATGTAGTTGATCCGAGGAAACTGTTAACCTTAAAGCTGGAGTCTCAGTTTGAGGAGTTCGATAGCCGTATTCGAGCTATCACGAATTGGGATCCCGAGGTCCCTCCGCATTCTCTCAACCCTTTTCCCATCAGATGGAGTTTCATAACCAAAGAGGTCCTTCGGGAGCTTGATGTAATCAAGGTACATGTTACTGATGAAGGCATGCCAAAGCCTTTGGTTAATGGGAAGAAAGTGTTGTTGGTCATGCTCCTTCGGGGAGAACTTACGTACTTGGCCTAGGTGGAAAGTAAGCTTCTTTCCCACTTTCCTTTTTATAACTTCTTCATACTCATACTGATGTTCTTCTTTTTGTAGAGATGGGTGATAAGTCTGCAACCTTCTACAATAGTCTTTTCCTCAGCCAAGCTGAGAAGGGGGAGTAGTAGAAGAAAAAGGCGCCAAAGAGGAAGAAGGCACCGGCCGGACCATCTTCGGCGTCGAAGTCCAAGAAAGCTAAAGAGGACTCTCTTCCACCTTTGCCCGAAGGTGAAGAGGAGATACTTGATTGAACTCCTGTTCGTGCTGACCCGCCTTTAGGGCAAGCGGTCCATTTTACCTCTCTAAGTCCTGGTGCTGCTGTCGAGGCACTGGGGACATCGTTGGGGGAGGTGTCTGCCGAAGAGGCTCAGGAGTTGTGAAGGAGGAAAGGCAAGGACATCCCTGCCAAGGTGTTGGACGTCAGTGATTCTGACAAAGAGGGCCCCAAACTTCATGGAGGACATGGACTTGTTCTCTTAGGATAGTCAGAAGATGGCCCTTCAGATGGTAAGGGGCATTATGACCAATGCTACCTTCCAATCTCTCAAGGAGGAATGCCCGAATGAGGAGGTCCTCACTGTGAGGATGAAAGAGCACACTGCCCAGGTAGACCTTAATGCTTTAGGACTTAGAAAAATTTTGAGCTTTTGGTGCTTGACCTACATTCGGGATCCTCCATTTTACAACTTTTTGCGTACAGTAGATACTTTTGGGCATAGGCAGCCAAACAATCTTCGGTTTGAAGTCGATCAGACGAAAACTTGGCCAAGGCTAAGGACCTTTTTGTGAGCTCGATCGTTAAGTATGGCGAGCTCAACAAAATTGTGAAGGACAACCTAGCCAGTCTTCAGGGAGAAGTGTTGGAGAGCCAAAATTAAATTTTGGAGGAATTTTCTTCCAAAGTGGCAGACCTCGATGCGAGGGTGGTGGCGCTGACTTCGGCAAATGAGGCCTTTTAGAAGGAGAAGGAGGACGCCATTGCCGATCTCACAAAGATGTTGGGGCTTAATGCCAAATTCATTGTCGAGATCGAGCAACTAAAGAAGGGTAACAAGAAGAAGAAGAAGCTAGAGAATGAGGTCAAGGCATTGAAGAAGGAGCTGGGGGACCTAAAAGCCGAAATGACCAAGTTAGATGAGGCAACTAAGTCCTTCTACCAAGATGAGTTCTGCCTTGCCCGTCATCAAGTCCTCTCCAAGTATCCTGACTTATACCGTTCCTTCCTCCGGGCACTTGATGTTCCCAAAGGACCTTCTTTGAAATGGTCAAGCGTAGAATTTGTCAACCTTCCAATTCTTCCTCCTTTGGCAACTGAAGTTGGCACAGATGAAGATGATGAGGTTGAAGATGACCATGGCGAGGATGCTGAAGACCTCGAAGATGGGCAAGACAAGCAATAGGCCCCATTTTTTTTTTATACTTTGTACTTCGTCATTTGAACTTAATGGAACTTTCCCATCTTTTGTCCAAAACTTTGGCCATGCCCCTGATTGGAACTTAATGACTACGAACATTATCTTCATCCCGAAGGACCTCTTCGGTCAACCTTCTTCAAAAGACTTGCCTTTCAAAAGTAGTTAAGTACCTTTGGGACCAACCATGTTTGGTCGACCATTTTTAGTGGAACTTAATTTGTGCAAAAAATAGTTAAGTGCCTTTAGGACCAGCTATGTTCAGTCGATCACCCTGGGTGAAAATTGTACAATATTACTCATGCACTTTTGGAAGCAACCACATTCGGTTTGCCTCCTTCGGCGACTTTTGAATAATTTTTGCCTTGAAAATTTTTCTAAGTGTAGAATTTTTTTCAAAAAGTCTAAATGCCATGTATTTTTCAATTCCCCACCTTCAATATCACCAAGCTTATAGAATCCTGGCCGAACTTCCTCAAGGACCAAATAAGGTTCATCCCAATTTGCTCGAAGTACTCCATGATATGGTCTTCGTGCTTCGAATTCAGCCTTTCGGAGAACGAGGTCCCCTTTCTTAATTCCTTTACGCTTAAAATGCAAGTTTGTAGCAACAACTACTCTCTGCTGAAAATCTTTTCTTCTGAGCTCGGCCATCTCTCTATGCTCGTCAACCATATCCAACTCGGTTCTTAAATTGAGGTGGTTCCCTTCTTCATCGAACACCTGAATTCTAACAGATGGCTGTACAACCTCGACAGGGAGAATGGCCTCTATGCCGAAGATGAGTGAGAAAGGTGTCTCACCCTTGGCCATTCTAGGATTTGTTCGATAGCTCCACAGCACGCTCGGAAGCTCTCCTGGCCATTTTCCCTTTGCTTCCTTCAACCTCTTTTTCAAAACATTTTTTATCATTTTGTTGGGCACTTCAACTTGTCCATTGCTCTGAGGATGGGCAACCAAGGTGAAGTGCAATTTTATCCCGAGGTCGGCTGTGAATTCCTGGAAACCTTTATCGGTAAACTAGGAACTATTATCAGCTACTATCACCCTCGGTATGCCAAATCTGCATATGATGTTCTTCCAGATGAATCTTTGTATGTCCTTTTTCAATATTGCTACTAAAGGCTCTGCCTCGATCCACTTGGTGAAATAGTCTACTGCGACTACGCAGAACTTCACTCCTCCAAGAGCTGTTAGGAGAGGCCCAATAAGGTCAATACCCTAAACAGCGAATGGGCAAGGATAGTTTGCTAAAGTTATTACTTCCAAGGGTAGTCTCTAGATGGGAGCGTGTCTCTGGCACTTGTCGCATTTTTGGACAAACTGCCTCACATCCTTCCCTAAGGTAGGTTAGAAATATCCTTGGCGGAGTAGTACTCCGGCAAGGGCATCAGTCCCGATGTGAAAACTGCAGGCCCCCTCATGGACTTCTTTGAGGACTATCACAATGTTCTGTTTGCTGATACACCTTTGTAGCGGACTTGCATACCCTTGTCGGTACAACTCTTCCCTAATCAAGAAGTATCTACCCGAGCGCTTTCACACCTTTGTGGCTTCAAGAGGGTCTTTGGGAAGTTCTGAAGTTGCGAGATATTTTTTGATAGAATCTTTCCACCCTTGAATCGAGGTTGCTATAGACATTGTGGCAACGTGCGGGTTTCCGGGAGTCGCCACCAATCGCTTTTCGCTCAGGTCGATTGGACACCTAAAAAATTGGTCTGCGAGAGTTCGGGGGTTCGGGAGTACGGTTATGTTAAAATAACTTTATTTTAACGCCCAAAATTGGTACCTTAGTTGATTCTAATTTTGCTTTGCTTGCTTTTAAGTTAATTTTCAAAACAGAAATTTTAACTGAATTAGTCAGATGTGGATTTTTAAATTAATATGGGCTTTAAAATCTTCGGTAATTAATTTGTATAATTTTTATAAACTTGATATTTTCCGAACCATGGATTCTATCGAACCACCCAGACACGGAATTTGATGAAATTTTAATTAAATATTTTAATCCATATTATAAATTCCGCCGAATTATCCGAATATGGATTTTTATCTAGATATTTAATTTTTATTTTCTAAACCGTGAATCCTGTCGGATTATTCGGATATGGAAATTAGTAATTTAAAATTTTAATTTTTATTTTATTAAAATAATTATTAATTTATCTTTTTGTCATAATTTTTATGAATTTTTATTATTTTTAATGTTATTTTTTTATTATTAAAATAATTAGTAATTTAAAAAATTATTTTTATTTTTTTCATTTTTTTATTTCTTTTATTTCTTTTCTTTCTTTTCTTTCTTCTTTCTTTTTTTTCTTCTTTTCTTTCTTTTCTTTTCTTTTTTTTTTCTTATTCTTTTTCTTTCTTCTTTTCTTTCTTTTGATTGTTTGGTGAAAGATCTTTTTCTTTTTTTTATTTTTAAGTAATTACTTAATTTATAAAGGAACCAAAAAGTAATTATTTAAATATCTAATATCAAGATTTTTTATTTATTTAATAAAGAAACCAAAGAGTTATATATTTTTTTTAAAAAAAATAAGTAAAAGAAAAGTCTTGATATTCATATATTTTTAATTTTGACAAAAGATTTTAAAGTAATTATTGAAA
>JBBCBB010012170.1:0-37720 GCA_037177235.1 Aquilaria malaccensis | reverse complement strand
TATATTATATACACGCACAATGGTGCCAAACTTCCTATAAATTATGGCATGTGCCATTGCAACAAGAAGCAAAACTTAAGCTTCTTATATATTACGGATCATACAACTATAGTACGGTTTCTCTTTTAGACTCATCCATCGTCTCCAAATTTGCATCTTCGATCTCTCTATCAAATCTCCCCAAAAAACAGAAAATGGCATCGCCAAAAAATGATGAATCTCTAGGCAATGATGAACCTAATAGGTTGAAAAATCTAAAAAAGAATCTTCTCTAAATCATTCAGATGGGCACAAATAATTTGTTCTTCCTATGCAATCATCATCATGAAAAATAAAAAGGGCAGATCTTTGGCTGGACAATAGGCCAGCTGCTGTGAACTGTATAAGGAGGACAAATGAAGCTTGATGCAAAGACGGTGCTTCCGTTGGTGGCATTCAGCGTCAGTTACTTCTGGAGTGACAAAGGAAAGGTAACGAGGGTTGATGATGAAGGACGGTGAATGGTGGAAGAAATGGCTGAGTCTAGTTAGGATTTGGGAAGACTTGGCGATGCTCACCGACTGTAAATTTCTAGAAGACATTGAATGCAATTTATGATTAAGCTACTCTATTCTGGACATTTATTAGGGGTTTAATGTGTTCATTAGTTCCTAAATGAAAGATGTTTCTATTGGTAGATTACTAATTTTTCCTTAACATGTATTACTTTTTTCAAATTAGCTTGATAATTAATATCTCTAAATTATAGAGTAGGTTATTGAGCTTAGTATGGCTGGTATTTTTATTAACAAATTATGAATTTTACGTTGACACATCATACATTTTTTATGTTAGCCTGATAAACAACTCTAAATGGTAGAATAAATCTAGTTTCATTAATATATTCTTTCCATATACATCTTGCAATAACACTTTTCATTTACACATTCCCCACTTTTCATTGACACATCGTCGTCTCCACCTTGATGCATTATCCACATCTCATTAAACACATTATCCACTTTTCATTACATTTCACACTGTCTACAAATATTAGGTAAATACCTTAACTCCAACAATGAAGCACCATGTAGTTATTTTATTTGTATGAACCTTTCTTTAACACTTTAGACAAATTCTATTGACACAGCCTATGCATTTTCATATCATGTTTTCATTGACACATTATCCAATTTTCATCATACGCATTATCCACTTTTTATTGACATATGTTACACTTTTCACATATATTAGGTTAATAGCTTTGCTTCAAATTGTATTAACACAATTCATGCATTTTTTGTACCTTATTTTCTTTAACCTACTATCCACTTTTCATTGACATGTTTCAAAGTTTCTTTATATTTTAGACAAATAACTTCACTTAAAAAATGAAGCACCATGTGCCTATTTTATCCATGTGAACTTTTCATAAATACTTTACACAAAATTCTATTGACGTCATATCTAACAGTGTAAATTTTTTTTTTTTGACATATCTAACAATTTTCTTATTAGCATGCTAAACAAATTTGAATAATAGAAAAAAATATTTAGTTCCATGTAGTTATTGTTTTCATGGACAAATTTTAGCTTTTTCCATTGACATATCTTACATTTTTCACATTAGCCTAGTAAATAGCTCTAAATGATTAAGGAAAAGGTTATTGAGTTATATGCAACTATTATTTTCACTGACAGTTATGACTTTTCCATTGACATATCTCACACTTTTAATATTAATCATAATATTATTACAAATCTTAGGAACATATTTTGCTCTAAAGAATGCCATGTGAGTGGCACATGAGCGATCCACGATGGTGAAAAATTACCTCATACTTGTGGAATGGAAAATGGCATCGTGGCCAACACAATATTGTGGCGCCTTAAGTAAACTCCAAGTGTGGTAGCTAGAGCTCTACTCACCTGAAAAGTTCTAGGATGTGTCGCTTGACAGAAACATGATGGAAGCGCTTTGGCCCTTGATGTCCTTAAGTTCCATTTTTGGCGAGAATTTCACCATCCCAAACATGAAAATGTACCATGCCACTTCACCGCTTTATTCAAAAATGTCATTTTTTTTTCTTGCCTCTTCCTATCCCATTTGTGATAAATTGTGAACATATCCATTTCTTGAAGTGAAGCTAGTTCAATCCAAATCCTAGATCTCTAATTCAACAAGCTTTTTGTTATCTATGATCGAGATCATAGTGACTTTGATCCGTGGTGATTAGGATTATTTCATCGCTTTGCACCAAAATCTTCTACAACTTAATTTCTGGCACACACTTGGTATTAGAAAAAGTGATGAAGAGTAATAATGGAATAAAACATCCAGCATATCCATAGTTGAAAAAGTAATGTAAAAGTCATAGAGTTCATTTATTTTGCATTTGATAATTCTGCAAACACCGTCCTGCCGATTCTAGGAACACCAAGAGATAAACGTTGGGCTTCCTCAATTGAGCCCTTTAAAGCCAAATGCCACCACTAAGGAAATTGGTCTGAGTTGATGACCAAGGACTTAATAAAAACAGACCTAAACCAAGGTTTGGGAAAGAGTAGAGTAGTTAGGGGTGATCATTCGTGTGGATTGGTGTGGGACTAATTAGAGAATTACAATATTTTGATTAGTTTTTTTGTTTCTATAAAGTGGATCTGGATTATTCATGTTAAATTTTTGAATCAAAATTGAATTATTTGAATTATATTTTGATTTATTTGTTTTACATTCCAAGTCAAACTAAATAATAATTAACAACTTATACAATCCAAAATTAGAAGCTTAATTATATATAGGGGATAACAGTAAAATATTTAGTATTTTTTTTTTCTAGTTTCAAATTTTGAGATAAATAATTATTCCAATAAATGAACATTTTTTTTAATTCAAACCAAACCAAAATAGCAAAATAATTGAAACATTTTATTAAATTTAATGGTTTATTTGATTTTTTTTATTTTATCCGAATAATACTCCATACAAATTAAAAATAGAATTTTTATGTATGGCTCAAATTTAAAAAAAAAATTGGTAAATTTTTCAATTAAATTTTATCTGAACACTTGTCTAAAGCTACTTAACTGATGTTGTAAATGCTGAAAAAAGCCAAATTTTCCTAGTTGAAGTTTCAACTGATGTGGAGAAGAAGATTTTGGCTAAATTAAATATGATTAAAGAATTTCAAATTTAGAAACCAGTAACCATTCTCTTCAATTTTTCTTTCCCTGAGTTAGCCCTCTCGACTTCTCTATCCCGAAGTAGTTTCCTAAAGCAGGAGAGCTTATCTTTTTTACCTAAATCCCTTTAAACTTCATTGATTCCTTCTATCTTTGGCTTTATTCCATCTATTCGACCCTACTTCCAACTATATCTTTCCTATTTCATTGTTTTATTGGTTTTTCACAAATTGGCTCATGAACCTTAACTATTCACTCCCTTAAATTTGAAGCTATTTTTCTTAATTTTGAAGGTATCTTTGTTAGACCTATACGTGAGTCATTATATTGTCTTGGAGAATATTGGTGCTAGTTGTGATAGCAAGTGGTTAGGCCATTGGTGCACTGTTCTAGCAGTAAGGGAATCACTAGTGGTAGTTAAATTCCTCTTCCAGTTGTGCTTGTTTTTATTTTCTGAGTGCACCAAATCTATAAGTAGATGGATTCATGATGGTTTAGTGAATCTAGTATTTAAACATTGCTTTTTCTTTTTGAGTAATAATCCTATTCCCTTTTTACTACACTATTATTTTGTTCTATTTAGGGTTTTTGACATAGATGTTTTACTCTGTTGGAGACTAAATTTCAACGATATGATGTTGGAAATGATTTTGGTTGGTATTGATCATTTAGGTATTTGATTTGAGGGTTTTTTTTACGATAAATTTTTTAAGGGTTTTTTTTACGATAAATTTTTTTCATTTATTGGATAAATACAAGCATTATGAAGTATGTCATTTTGCATCGCCGTTCTTGCTATTTGAATTTTGATATGGGAACCTTCTCTATGGAGTATATATATCGGCAGTGAAGGGTGTTTAATGTTAGTTAAGCCTTAATGTCAAGTGTAAGAAATTATCTACAATCAACACTCCTTATTCAGGCAATTTACCATCGGAGATTCTCAACAACTTTCATCAAGTCGTATATTCAAAATGTATGGAAAACTGAAGATAAGGTCTTGGTGATTGACAAGGTTGGATAAAATCAATTTATTGTTTATTTTCATAGTCTGAATGACCCATAAAGATGAAAGTTATGGCGTTTATGACTATGAATGGAAACCTTATCTTTGTTCAGTGACTTCAACCACATTTATGAATGAAGGACCCATGATCTTATTCTTGTCCCTGCGTGGGTGGAAATTCACAAGTTACCTTTTATGTGTCTGATCCCAGCCATGGCCAAAGATATTCTTGAGAGGATTGGTCCAATGTTGGAGATTGACATATAGGATTGTAGTAGTCACAAATGGAACTATATTCGATTCAAGACCATCATCAATGTCAAAAAGCCACTGCTACTTAGGTTCTTCTTAAAGATGGATAATAACAAAAAAATGTGAATTCTTCTGCAATATGAGAAGATCTATAAAATCTGTAAACAATATGAATGTATTGGGCACTTTAGATCACAATTTAGGATGAAAATAAAAAGTTGTATTGATCGATCAATGGTGCTTTGATGGATGGATCAACAGAGAGAGCTCTTCAAGAGGACCAATTTTGATGGAAATGAGGGCTTCATTAATTACCAGTCATCCTTAAATGATATATTAGACTAGAAACTTTTAGGTACAATACATAATCCACTGATCAATCCTATTATGAACGATACCTATGGGGTTGAGATAGACCAGGCTCATGGATGCTTAGACTTGGATACACACATGGATACTGGATTGAAATAGAAAAATGATGAGGCAACTTTTTTGAAGGTCCTAGAGGCCCAAGTTAACGAGAAAGATTCAAATAAGATGGGTTTAGAGATAAGAGGCCTAATGAGTTAGGCTTTTTGGTTGGTCCATTTTATAACTTAGATTTTAGTGACACACAGGTTACTGGTTTCCAAACAATCAAAGCTGTGGATATAATTGGCTGTTCTTTAGAGGACTCAGGGGTTCTGGCACTATAGTTAGGGCAAAATATGGGGATACTTGAGCCTAAGGATTTCAGTCCACCTTCATAATCTACTTGGAAGAACAAACAACAATTTTTAATCTTAATGGTTTTCTATTCGTCCCATAAGCCAATGTTTAAAAAATGAAATTTAGTGGTTAGAAGATACCAAACCATGTTAGTTTTTAGTTCTAGGAACCTGCCTCTCCTTGGTGTAAATCAATAAAAACTTTTAGCTAATTTTCAAGTTTATAACTTAAGATGTTCAAAGGGTTAACAGAAACAACTTCTCAATGTGGTCTTTTCAAATACTAAGTGGCCTTGCAAGACAAGAAGAATTCTGCCACCTATAATTTAGAGAAAATGTAAATTTGAGGCGGTTGTGCTTCTTCAACCAATTGAGGGAAGCCAAATGAAAAGGTTAAAACTTATTCAGGCATGGTCTTTTCAAAGAAAGGATTTTGATTTGTATCTTAAGGAAATTTGCAGCATATGATGGTGAATTTTTATAGAAATTGTGGCTCAATCTTGTTGGTGTTCCAAAGCACAATGGTTAGTTATATAATGTTCGTAACAAATTTTTTTTGTTTGAACCTCATCAAACCCTAGGAGCTAGATGAGGATTTTGAGTTTTAACTACCTTAGTCTAGCCTACCCCACGATAGTTAATCACCTCAAGAACTTAGTGCAAACTAATCAGCCCAAGCTTCTATACTTTATAAAGACTAAAATTGATGGAAATTCTACCTCTGGTAAGCTAATAACTTTTGACTTTGATAACTCTGCTTATGTGGATGCAATGGGGTGTAGTGGGGGTCTCTAGTTGGGTTGGGAGTCTGAAATCCAATGCTCTGTTTTTTTTTTAAGATCTTCACTTAATTCTATTGCATATAAAGGACAATGTTGGTTTATCATGGTATCTTGGTTATGTCAACAGTCATCCTGCTTTTTAATATCAGCGGAGCACATGGGAAAGTATGTTGTCCATTTTTAAACAATTTTAGGGACCCTTAGTTTTAATAGAAGATTTTAATTAGGTCTAATCCTCATTAGAAAAAATAGGCCAAAATGCTTATACAGTCCCAGGTGCCGAATGGCTTTAGTCATTTGTTGATGATTTATAGTTAATTAAGGTCCTTGTGAATGGTCTGATATATACTTGGTCAAATTTTCAAGATAGGGAAAAGGTTATGTATGAGGTGCTCAATAAGGTATTTTGTAATGAGGAATGGCTCTAATTGTTCCCATCAATCAAGGTTCTTAATTTAGCTATCTAGTGTTTAGACCATGCTCCATTATTATCGGCCACTTTATCGCCTTTTGTGTTCCATCATCGACCTAGGCTGTTTTAGGTGCTTTGGTTAAAGTATGACAAATGTAAAGAGATTGTAAAGTCTGTTTGGTCATCCCAAGTGTAAGGGTAAAAAATGCTTCAGGCTGCCTAAAAATGCTCTCAGATGGTTCTTTTACATCGGCAATGGAACAAAACATTGGTGGGTAATCCTCACCTCCATATCAATAGGGTGGAGTAACAATTAATGGAAAAACAAAAAGATCTAAATATTTTAGCTAACCATTCCCAAACTTTGGCCTTATGTCGAGATCATAATTCTCTCTTTGTTGATGAGGAATTTATATGGGCTCAAAAGTTCTGAATCTTCTAGCTTGTATTAGGAGATAAAAATACTTGATTTTTCCTTTTGGTTACTAAAGGCAAGCATATCGGATTTCAAATTTCAGCTCATAAATTATAGCAATACTTTTGGGTATATTCAAATGAGGCAATTTGTGACCATATTAGATCATATTATGTCAGATTATTTTGTAATACACCTGTGTTTAGAAAAGATGCCCAAAATGTATTTATGCGGTCATTATAAGGAAGCTTTCAACTCATCAACATAAGTCCATTTATGTCCATTTTTTAAAATATGAAATTAAGCACATAGTCTTTGATTAAGGAAATTTGAATTTTGCTGGCCCGTATGGCAACCTGCCAGTAGTGTTTAAAAATTTTTGGCATATAATGGGTGATTTTATCATTGAAGTAGTGTCAGCTTTCTTCAATGAGGATTACCTCCTTCATCAAATCAATAGAACTTACACCTTAATCCCCAAGCTATAGGATGCTCAAATGATTAGAGATTACAAACTTATCAGCCTGTGTAATACTCTGTACAATGTCATAGCTAAAAATTTGGCAAATTGCCTTAAGATAATGTTGTCTGATTTAGTTTCAGAATACCAAAATTCATTTATTCTAAGAAAAAATATACAGGAAAATATTCTTATAATACATAAGATTTTTCATGCCATAAAGAAGCTAAAGGTACATTGCGTTCCTAAAGGCCATATGGAAGTGCTCAGGCTTAACATTCGAAAAGCATAAAAAACTCTTCAATGATCTTTCATTGATAAAGTTCTAATGGCTATGAATTTCCCAGCAAAATCGAGATTCCTCATTAATCAATGTGTCACTATAATTTCATATTCAATGTTGGTTAATGGATGCATTACTGAATGGTTTTCGCCAGAAGTAAGTATCCGTTAGGGTAACTTGTTATCTCCATACTTGTTTATTCTTTGTACAGAGGCTTTCTTGTCATACTTATCGCAGCCCTAGAGATCGTGGTCTTTTTTAAGGGTTAAAGCTAGTTAGAATGGCCCTATAATCAATCATCTATTTTTTGCAGATGATTGTCTCATATTCTTTCGACCATCCTAGGAAGCAGTTTAGACCTGTTAGCACACACTACCTCTTTATTCTATCGCAGCTAGTCAAAAAGTTAATTTTAGAAAATTAGAATAGATCTTCAGTGGAAATGTTTCCCCTATAAAGCATCAAGAATATTGTGATATTCTTCCTTTCTTGATCAATTTAGAAATTCTGCATTACCTGGGAGCTCCTTTATACCAAGACCTTTCTAAAAAATCCATCTTTCATTTCCTAGTAGATATGGTTAAATCTCAGCTGGATAGTTGGAAATGAAAAATGCTCAACAATGCAGGTAGGCTTACTCTGATATCGTCCACCTTAACTTTAGTTCTTGTCTATATGATGTCTATGTTCAAAATTCATGTTACTCTTTCAAACTCCATTTTTAAAAATTTTATTGGGTTTTCGTGGTCAAGATCCAGAGACAGGAAAGAAATCTATTTAAAGTAAAAAACTATTAAGAAATCCATTTAAAGCAAAAAACTATTTTGTCTCTTCCCAAAGGTCTTAGTGGTTTAGGTATAAAGGATCACAAATTATTCAATCAAGCTTTGTTAGGTAAAATTTTCTAGTGAATTTTCACAGGAAATCCAAATAGTTTGGTCTTTACAGTCCTTACTGCAAAGTATGGGTCATCTTAGTCTATATGGTCAGTTGATGCAAATAACTCGGCTTCATTTATCTGGAGAAGCCTTTTATATAGGAGGGAATTATTCAAGGGATCTTATTAGTGAAAGATTGGGGATGGTACTTCTATTCAAGTTTAGAAGGACCAATGGATTCCAGGTTTTAGCCCTTTTAACTTGTCTTTAGTGGCTCCTTATTATTGTCAGAGCAGCAATTTAATGGTGGCTAACTTAGGTCTCCCATATGGTCTGAGATAGAATATGCACCTACTTAGACAATTATTCCCTGAGATGGTAATTAATTAGATTATATCCATTCCTTTTCCAGCATCTTTTAAAGGGAAAATATAATCAGGTGGTTGGGGGCCCCAGCGGGTTTGTACACTACAAAGACAAGTTATTCAATACTAGTGATAGATCAAGCGGGCCATTTATGTCACCCTCAGGAAGAAAGGGTGGGGGTTTGATTAGGGCCTCCTGGCATCAAGATTTTCCTCAAGTTATGCGAAAAGTGTGGGGATTACAATTGCCACAAAAATTTAAAGTCTTTTTATTGAAGTGCTTACTAAATGAGCTTCTTTGCAATCCCTAGAAGCCTTTACTCATGTTTATGTAAATGATGTAATATGGAAGAAAAGAAAACCCTTCACCTTTTTTGGGGTTGCCCTAGGTCGCTAGAGATTTTGGGTAACTTCTTTATCCCTCCACCTTTAGATAAATAAGTCTCATTTGAAGTCTGATTGACTTTTTTCCTTGCCTCTTATGGTAAATGGTCCGATGATTGGATTATATTCTTGGACTTTACTCTATGGATTATCTGGTTAAGGAGAAATGAATGTGTTTTTTCTAATGGACCTTTCGATTCTCGGTCTTTGATTTCCAGGAAATAGTTTATTATTCAACAGATTTCATCTACTAGAGACTTTTTATCCAATCAACAGGTATTCTTTGCAAACCCACCCAACAAGCTTTGCCACATTTAAGGAACAGGGAAGTTAATGGCTCCACCAAGAAACCCGATTATCTTTATAGTGGATGGTGAATGGAGACAATCTTCAGGCTTAAGTGTAGTAGCATGGCTCTAGATGGATTCCAATGCTCCTCCAGAATATTAATAATATTCTAAAGTTTGGCAATATTGTTCGTTAGCATTAAAAGCGGAGTTATAGGCTATATTGTGGTCTATTAAAACTGCTATCAATTTCTCTTTGCAAAATATTACTATCCTGTCAGATTGCTCATAGGCACTCTAGGTTCTTTGTGGTCATCAATTTCGGATCTAGCATTGGTAAGCCTAGTAAGCCAAGTTGTTGCAAAAATAGAGAAGGTTGATCATTATTCCTTAGTCATAGTTCCATGACAAAGTATTTCTTCTATGCACAACTTTACAGGTTTTCTTATCCTTTAATCTTCTGGATTTATCATGTTTCTGATTATTAAAAAAATGACTAAAGGTTTGATCCCTATTAAACATTTAGGAGTTCTTTCAGTTGGCCAAAGACTTCAGATTTTTCTAGTAAATCATTTAAAGTTCACGTTTCTTGTGCAAAACATGTTGAATTACATGAAAAAATTGTTGAATTGTTGAAGAACGAAGAATAAAGCACATGGATGAGGATAATAGGGAAAAAAGAGGACAGAGAGAGAGAGAAAGGAAAAAAGATAACGATGAGAGAGAGACAGAAATCCTAGCTAGAAAATGAAGTGAGAAAGAGAGATGCAAGCCAAAATATCATGAGAGAGAGAGAGAGAGAGAGAGAGAGAGAAAGAGCGAGATATGTAAGCCACATATGAGATGAAAGATAGAGAGAGAGAAACATAGATTAGGGAAGAAGAAAAGATGAAGACCAGGGCAAAAGTGAAAATAACCTTTTTTTACAATTAGATAAAAAAAATTATTAAAAATAGAGAAAAAATTAGTATTACTTTGTAGTGATAATGACTTTTGTAATGACTTCTTATTTGTCACTATTAGACATATATATTTTATTATTTTTTTATTTGTCGGCGACATTTTCTAGTTACAAAAATAAACTTTTTGTAAGGATAGATATTATTATTACCAAATAATTGCTATTTTACACAACCTTTTGTTTGTCATTATTGAATATGTATTTAATTTCTATTGTAATGACCTTTTGTCTTGGATCTATTTTTGCCTTTATGCGCGTAGGCCCCTAATTCATGGAATGTAAGTGAGGTCAATCTTTTTGAACCGATAAAATATGGATTCATTGCCGTGTTAAAAAAAAAATTGTTATGGGATATCAAAGATAAGTCCTAGACCATTCCTGAATGTACTATTGATGTTCTGTATTGATGTGAATGTTTTTCTCATATTTTCTCCCATATATATATCGCATGCTTGGACAGATATCGCATATAATAAGTTGATCACTAGCCAAGTTAGACACGTTAAAATAACGAAATCAAAATTCCACCATAAACACTAGAGGGGGGACCCTTTTCCTTCTTTCCGCACCGACATCTGGGAAGTGTCACTTAGCTCACTTCTCTTCTGTCACATCAACGAACAAAAACCATCGGATACGTTCCATATGCATACAAAGATGTTGCCGATTTCCGACATTTTGGAAATGTTCAGTACCATGACGTCGAAGAAACCCAAAAGTAAGTGGAGTCGTCGCCCATTGAAACATGACGTACCATCTTTTGCTGTTCGTTTTTTGGGTACGGATCTTCTTTTGCTGTTCCTTTTCCCATGTCTGGCATGTGCCGGCCATATCATGCAGAGAGTTGGAAGCTACCAAACGCGCCAAAGGGGAACCAACGCTTTAAGTCCTAAACTTTTGATGTACAACTATAATGAATATGCCCCTAATTAGAAATAGTATGTGATTTTTTAAATATACCCCTTATTATCCTAGTTAATTTTTATCAAACTTTTTATCTTAAATTGCATTTTGTCTTCTCTAATACTTATTAAATCATCGGCTACTGCATCACCAACAATCCTTTACATTCTTGGCGCCATTATCAATCGCAATCAACTCAAAAATAGGGATTCAATCAGACGATTGGTGATGCTAATTAGTGATCCGAGGACACGAAGCGGTAAGGCGAGTCTAAGGTGAATGTGGAGGCGAAGTGACGAGACGATTGCAGGAGCATCGATCGGAAGAGGTAGAGAATAGGGATCCAATTGGACGATCAGTGATGCGAATTGGCAAGGTAGCGAGGCGAGGGCTGAGGCCAAGCGACGAGGCAAGTCCAAGGAAGCAAAGTGGTGAGGTGAATAGGGGTTGAGGGCTGAGGCAAGGTGGTGCAAGGGAGGAGGCAAAGCGACGAGGCAAACAAGCGTGGAGGGAGGGAAGGCCGTGGGAGGAGAGGGCGGCTTTGAAGGAAGGCATTGGCTGTGAGGGAGGGCAGCGACTATGAGGGAAAGCAGTGGAGAAGAGATGAGAAATGAAAGATGAGAGGGATGAGAAGGAGAAGAGGTAGATGACTGATTTGTTTTTCAAAAGAAAAATAATTTTTTTGTTAGTTATTGTTTAGGCACTTTTGTATTGCACTTTAGGCTTTTTTAACATTTATTTGGACACTTTTTTATTCATTAAATCATATACCTTTATTTTAAACATTTCTTTAAATATTTAGACATTTTTACACTTTTATTTGGACATTTTTACATATTTAGTCATACACTTTTTTTTAATTATTTCAAACACTTATTTTCTAAAAATAACAAATTGTTCACAAGTTATTTAGTCAAACATTTTTACATATTTATTTAGATATTTTTCAATATTCAATGAGGTACTTTTTCTTATTGGTTCAGATGCTTTTTTTTATTATCTCAAACAGTTATTTTTTTGAAAATAACATATTTTTCACAAGTTGATTAATAAATTTTTATTCAAACAGTTTCACATATTTCTTTAGACATTTTTCAACATTTAATCAGACATTTATTCCTATAGCTTCAAATACTTTTAATTTCACATTATAATAAATTATTTTCATACTATTTTGCAGATACTTTCACATACTATATTAGACACATTTATATTTTATTGTAGGCACTTTTGCAATTCGGAAGCAACTAGCGACGCGAAAAAGAGGCGCCAAGTGACAACGCGCGAGATTTGAAGGTGCTCAACAATGCGAGATCTAGATATGAGTGGTAATGTGATCTTGAAGTGAGGGGCTACGAGTGACAAGGAGATCCGGAGGTGTGTGGCTGCAATATTTGAAAGCGGATGATGACGGTTCATCAGAGGCCACAACGGCGACGGCGGCGGCGGCAGTGATGATGGCGGCAGATGCGGTGATGAATACGAGCTAGGGTTTCTGAAAACGATGATGAGTTTTCGTCCAGGGGTAAATTTGTTAGTTTCTTTAGTAGTTTGTGGGCTATATGTAGGGGAATCAGGGATAGATTCATATGTCTAATTAGACATAGGTTTATAGTATAATATTTAAAACTTTTGCACATTTTACCAAATCAGTTTTAAAATTTGTTTTATTTTGCCAAAATAGTCCTAAAACTTAGAAACATTGACCTCATTACTCCTAAATGTTTCATTTCTTGCCAAGTCAACCTTAAAACTTTTGTTTCTGCAAAAAAATATTGACATGACACTTAATATCATTATCTTCCATAACTAAACTAACACTTTTAAAGTTTAATGGCTTAATTTGACAATTTTATTAAAATTTAGAGGTCACTTTGAAATAATTTAAGAAAATATTGGGACTAAACTAGAAATTTCAAAAAAATTTAAGGCACAAACTGTAATTTCTAAAAATTAGAGACTCTATAGTTATTTTTTCAATTTGAAGTTCCACAAATTAGGCATGGCTCTAGTATTTAAAATAATACTAAAACGTATTTGACCAACTCCACGTGATTGTTTTGCTGGAGCTTTTGGTTCTGGCCATTTTGTTGAAGTAATTTTTTTTTGTTAATTTATCAATGATGAAGTAGAGCGTGTTTGACTAACATTTAGTATTTTAGATAGTCTAGCTCCGCCAGCTCCAGTTAACTCCAAAATGCTTCATTTCAAATTTTGGGATGATAACAATATAGCCCTTGATTTTTGAGAAAATTCAATTTATTTTTTATAATTTTAAATATATTCAAATTAGTGGCCTTTTTTGGAAAATTAAAAAATGATAACCCCTAAACTTTGATAAATTTTTTAAATAATTCACTAAAGTTTAAAAAGTGTAAGTTTAGTACTAGAGATAATGACGTCAAGTCCAAGTTAGCATTTTCCATCATAAACAAAATTTTTAGGATTAATTTGATAAAATGTAACACGTTTAAGATTAACAGAGTTAACCGTTTCAAGTTTTAGAACTTGTTTGGTAAATTGAGAAATTTTATGACTAATTTGATAAAATAAAAAAAGTTAGGACTTGAAATGTACTTTTCCCCCCAGAACAATGCTTGCATACTCTTCTAATTGAGGTTAATGGCCTTCGTGACCTCTAACATTTTATTATTATTCAATTTTGGACCCTAACCTTAAAATCATGTGTGGAAAAGTCATCAACTCAAAATTTTGTTCCATTTTAGACCTTTAAAAAATGAAAAGTGTTAAAATTGACAAAATTGGCCATATGGAGCATGGGGCGATTGGCCACGATGGCACAATCACCTCCTATTTCGATTCCACATCACGAGCACTATAAAAAAACTTATTTTGCTAAGGGTTAATGTGGGGAAAAAAGCAACGAGGGTGAAGTTCTTGCTTGTTTTCAGTTATCATACATAGCAAAGCAGAAATGAGTGAGAAAGGCAGAGAAAAATAGTTAGGGCATGAGCGAGATAGAGAAAAGGTGCATAAGAATTTAGAGTTGGGGGAGGAATTGCACAGAATTGTGTTAGAATTAGGAATCAAGCAGCAATGGTGGCCAGGTTAGTAAAAAAAATGCATCTGATGAGTGCCCAACCTACAGTAAGTGACTTGGGCTTTATGAGTGGGTGTTGTCCAATATTTTATGGAACCTTGGAGTGGGAAAGTATAGTAGGGATGTGGGTTAATGTGGCCTGATGGGTTGGTGTGGGCATTAGGGGTAATAAAAGACAGGGTGGGATATGTGTTTGTGTGTGTTGTGTCTTTTATGTCTGTGATATGGGGACCATTTGGGTAGCCTGAAGTCCAATGTTGCATAAAAAAAACAGACCTTGGAGTTGGCAGTTTAATTGGAGAGGATGAATGAATTATTGAAAAAATGGCTAAGTGAATTATTTAAAAAATGGCTAACTATCCCAGTTTAGAAATTTCGATTATGTTTTCTAACAAAGAGACAAACTTGCATTTGCAACTTATGGTGATGGGTACTTCACACTGAAGATGTACCATGACAATTATTTTGGATTTCTACCATTCAAGGTGTATATTGGGGGGGGGGGGGATGTTAGTTAATGGGATTTATTATAATATGGATAAGTTCAGTTTAGTTGAGATTGATAAAATGATTGAAAAATTAGGATATTTGGGGTACATGGACTCCTTCTAGAGGTATCCTGGGATTAGGGGTGAAAAAAGGCAGGGCCTATTTCAGGTAGCTTGAGCTCGAGCTCGAATTGAGGCTTTTCGAGTCGGGTATTTTTAAGCTTGAGCCTGAAAAGTGAGCTTGAATAAATTTGGGGACGAGCTCGAGCCTTAACATATTCGGCCATATAGGCTCGTGGGCCTATTGAGCTTGAGCCCTCCTAAGACTCTTACGCGTTCCTCCTTACTCGACTCCTAAGCCCTAGCCCCAGTTGCAAAATCGGCCCTTATCTCAAGCCTTACTCTACCAAGTCTACTCTTATTCCTAGGAATCCCAGCCACACAATCGGCCACCAATAAGAGAGTGACGGCATGATCGACGACAAGAGCAAAAGATCGATGACGATTTCCAGCGATGATAGCCTCGAGATTGAGATTGACGATAATCGCGAGATCGTCGATAACTCGAGTTCGACGATGGCCTCAATCCTAGCCACACAATCAGCCACCACCAAGAGAGTGACGACAAGAGCAGAAGATTGATGATGGTTTCTGACGATGCTAGCCCCGAGATCGAGATCGATGACAGTTGTGAGATCGCCGATAGCCCGAGTTTAACAATGGCCTCAATCCGAGGTCCGCTGATAATAGCCCCACCCAAGATCAACGCCGTTGCCACCGACTTTCAAACCATATGCTAGAGATCTAAGCAATGCCTCAAGAACGGAACCAAACGCTCCATTATTGAAGTGAGGAAAATGATGCTTCATTTGTGAAGTTCAAAAAATTAGTATAGAACTCAAAACAATTAGAAAGTTTAGGATAAGGTCTCTAATTTTCCATTTCTGGTTATTTATGTAAGAAAAATTGCATATCTAGTCCCTATCTTTCATTTAAGTTATAGTTAAGGTAATAAAATTTTATATGCTATTCAAGTTTGATGGGCTTTTGAGCCAAACTCGAGCCTGTCTCAAGCTAAGCTCGGGCCTAAAAAAATTGGGCTCGAGTAATTCAAGCTCAAGCCCAAGTAGTGCCGAATAGTAAAGGGGCCGAGCTCGAGCTTAGTGGGCTCGAGCTCAGCCCGGCCTATTTTCACCCTTACTTAGGATTGAGCTTGATGATGGATTAATGCCCTTAAAAGATGGAGCTAATGTCATGCAAATGTTGATGTCGTGCATGTTTGAAAATACATTGATTGAAGTTTATATTGTGAAGAAGACTAGATAGGAAATTTGGAATGCAAAATGTTCTGTAGCATTTGCAAGTAGGCAGGGCACATGAAAGCAACTTGCAAGTAGTCTGCCTCATCATCTTAAAAGAGAAAAAAATTGGAGTTGCAGTTTATATGCCTATCATAACACAATATTTTCTGGATTTTGTAGGCTATATGGACACTAATAACTATATGACTTAGTTTTAGGTAAAAAGAAGAAGAACCTCAAGTTAACCTAAATCTGCTCAAGTCTCTCTAGTAATTATGGACTGGATTCTAGAAATGGCTCAATCACAAACAACTCTTGGGTGTCCCTCATTAGCATTCATTTAAACAAATGAAAATGTTGCAGCTTAAGTTAAGCGAAAAAAGGGTTGGCCAAAAAGGATTGTAAACATTTAAGTTGATAGACAATATGCCTTTTGAACAATTTTTTTGTGCATTGTGATTAGCAGATGTGACAAGTGGACATGTGTATATGCATGGATGCAAATTAAAAGTCAGCATGTGTCTTTTGTAGCTTAGCTGCCAAGTTTTTGTGGCCAGAACTGTATGCTTGTTTAGGATTCAGTTCTTGTGGCCAAAACTGAGGCCAATATAAACATTTTGATTTTTTGTAGCCATAATTGACTTGAACAATTGTGAAAAATTTGAATGAAAGTCTATTTTGTCTATATGAAAATGATGAATGTGATTGTTATTAAGTTGTGCTAGTAATGGTCAACTGACTAATTGTGGATGTCTATTTGTACATTGGTCATAAATATCCTACAGTAGAGGTAGCCTGCCCTTCTTTAACAAATTTTGGGACTTAAGTGGAACAAAGGACTACATAATATGTCATAAATAAAATGACATAACAAAAACTTGAGCCTCAAATGAAATACATAAAAGACACTAGGATCATATATATGACTAACTTAAAAGCTTAAGGTCCAAAATGGAATACCAAAATACATAATAAGGTCTAAAATGGAACACAAAGGTAGCTACTCCCTGCAACACCTACCAACCACCACTACCTACCATACCAAAATACCTCCTCTGCAAAACCCTAGCCCTACAGCACACCTATTTTCCCTACATAACATCATTTCCTTAACCCCTGTAGCCATAAGGCCCATAACCTTGATATAACCCCCACCATAAGCATAAACAACCAAACCTTCAATTTCCTCGTCTTGGCATTCTCATCTTTCAGTTGCTCTTCCTCTTGTTGCTTTTACATTCTAACATAAGACATTTCCTAGTGTCATCCAAAATTTTTTCGATTAAGGATCTATACACATGCTTAAATACTAAATACTCCTCTTTCTCCATAATGGGTTTCTCTCGACATGAAAATTAAGGTATATCTAATTTATGATTTTTTTATTTTTGTGCCCAAAACTAAAATTAAAAAAAGTCTATTTTAGGTTATATATAGTGAGAGTTTAAATGATGATTAGAAAATGAAAAGATTTTTTTTAAGTTTTGTGTTGTGAAAGTTTTAATGAAAATAAAAAAAAATCCTATTTGAGTTTTGTGTATTAAGAGTTTAAATAATGGTGGTAAGATGAATTGGATGTTAAAAATTTTTTAAAAGGGAAAATATTTCATCCTTTTTGGGACGTTCAAAAAGAAAAATACTTCATTTTTTTTGGAAGGGGAGTGTACTAAACACTAAAACTAAAAAATGAAACTTATAAATTTGCGTATATGATATAATGATAAAAAAAAACTATTTTAGACGAAAAAAGTTTTAGTACGTACTCGACTGGCTTTGGTCAAGTGACTTAGAAAATTATGGATTTCCAAGATAAATCGGAGAGAAATGTGTATGCCTGTTTAGAATATAAAAGAAAAGGTCTGATTTTAGGCCCTAAACTTATAAATTGATACCTATTGGCCCCTTAACATTTTCTTGTGCCCAGCTAGCACCTTAGCTTTTCTATATGTTTAAAGAAAAAGGAGAGTAGTGAAAAGTTTTTAAGGTCAAAGTAGGAACAAAATAGAAATACAGGGAACAGAATAGGACTTTTGCCGATATATTGATGAGAGAAAAGAGTAACCAGCTTTTTATGTTTCTTGATTTCATTTGTTGCTACAACAAACGTTATTGAAAATTAATGGGTCTGTTGAAAAAATTAAAATTAGTTCCAATTATTAAATTATATACTCCTCTGTTTTATAAAACTTGTCTTATTTATTATTCATAATAATTAATTTATAATTTTTTAAAATTTTTTTGATAAAAATATAAATTTTTTATATAAAAATGATACTTTAAAAAATCTAGTTTATAAATATAAATTTTAAAAAAAATTTATAATAAAAATTAATATAAATATATTAAAGTCAAATTTTAATAAAATAAGGTTAAAGCGTCATACTTTACGAAACGGATGGCATATTTCTTATTAATACTTTTCTTAAAGGGCACATATGTAATACATGCATCCGCTCTTGAAGTTAAGGGTGTGCTGGATGAAGATTTTTTTTTTTTTTGAAAAAATTATTCTTTGTATGGTATAATTATTTGTTTAAATTATATATAAAAAACTTGCATTTCCAAACAGCCCGATTTCACTTTAAAAAATTATCCGTAAAAGGATGGTAATTTTTTTATTAATTTTTATTTTTACGCTATGTAAGAGAAAAGATAAAAAAAATATTTTGTATAAAAATATTATTTAATTAATTATTAGATAGAAAGAATATGAACTTTTAAAAAAGTGTTGTTCAAAACAAAAGAGAGAGTGAGAACAAAACAAATAAGCGGTTTTGGAAAACGGGAAACAAATTGAAGCTATTATAAACATGGTTGTCTTTAATATTTATTATATATTTGTTTGCAAATCGTTTGGAGGAAAAAAAAAAGTAGGTCGGTATTGAGAAATAGACACATATATATTGAATAAATGCAAGTAATTTCGTAAGAGAACAAAATTGTAATTGGAAATGATATAGGTTAGGTTTTTAGATATAACCTAGTACACCAAAGCATGGCTTGCTGCTCGCAGCAAGGAGAGCCGAATGGTTGGATCCTCGGGTATCCTGGTCTCTAATTAGGTTTGATTTTCATGGTGCATTGTACATCAAATATTTTTAATTAAGGTTTATGTTTTACAAATTTTTAAAAAAATATACTCCCTTCGTCTTATTTTAGTTTAAATGTTTCTCTAGGCACGGAAATTAATGTTATTGTAATTTGTGTTATTTTTTAATTTTATCCATAAAACTAAAATTAATTCTTTTTTAGATTTTGTGTAGTGAGAGTTTAAATAATGATTAAAAAAAATTCTTTTTTTGAATTTTGTGTAGACAAAGATTGAGTAAAGATTAAAAAAATTATCTTTATTAGGTTTTGTGTAGTGAAAGTTTAAATGGGGATAAGAGAGTAAATTAATTGTTTAAAATTTTCAAAAAAAGAAAATGTTTGAACCTTTTAAAAAAAAAACGTTTCACTTTTTTTGGGACATATTAAAAAGAAATATGTTTCAATTAAAATGGGACAGAAAGAATATAATTTTTTTCCTATCTTTTATATCATAATATACTTATAAATACTTTTAAATATGAAAAAATTATCACTCGCTTAGCTTTGAGTGAAGAAGAATTGCAATTGTATATATTCCAATGCTAACGGAATAGACATGATCAGGGGGACTTCAGTGAAGACGACAAACTCGTCACAAAATTTCGAAACTACAAGAAAGGATGGTCGGAAATACATGTGTCGCACTGTTCTTGGGGCCACGTCCTGTCGATCTGTAACGCGACCGCGGTAATTCATGGGGATGACTTTGGCAACAAAAAACTAAAAAAAAAACAAAAATCCAATTTGATTATATGTTTTTCCAATTGAACGGATGTCGATTAGATGTGAGTTAATTTTCCTCTTATTTATAAGATTTGGGTAAAATGCGAATTTAGGCATTAACCTGTCTTGTGTCCAGCCTGTGTATACATGGGCTATTACATATATGTATAGGAAAATTCCAAGACATAGGAAATGTTGAAGATAATAGAATTTATTAAAGTTGTGAGTTCTTTGTCTAAATAATTGTTTTTGTGCTTCATTTAAAATGGTGATAATTCATAAAATACAAGTTCATAGTTACATGAGTTCCCCTGCCACTTACTAGTGATATCATATTTTTAAAAATCACATTTGCCAAATTTTTTTAACTTATGATGAGATGATAATAGCACTGTATTTAATAGTAAACATAAAATGAAGAGGAATAGAAATATGTATATCTGTGTGCATGATATATCTATCTTCCAACTTGTTCTTCAGTTGATCAAGAAAAAAAATCCTTAGCACAATTCTCTTTTATTTTCCTATATTTTCTTAATAACTAAAGTAAAAATTTATCTTTGCTTAAAAATCCTTAAATTTGTGTTGTATGGCAGTTACTTAAATTTATGTTTGCTCAATCCAGTAAAAAAAATGTAACACCAAAAGCATGTGAGAATACTTGTGGTTGTGGAAATATAACAAATGGATGAATTTTACCAGACCCAATTCACATGATAGTGGATAGGATTTGAATGTTAAAAGTATTTAGCCAATGGGCAATGGATAAGATACAATTAGGACACCTAACATAGCGGTGTTGGATGTTGGAACACCATCATCTAGCCCAAATTTGACCCACCAATATCCCTAGTAATTAATACTCAATAGTTTTTAATTACCTCAATTCAAAGGCAACTAATAATCTAATATGGGAAAAGTTTACAGGAGGTCACCTAACCTATTTTTGCGTTCTAAATGGATACTTGATCTTAAGGTTGGCGTATTGAAGTACCTTATATTTCTTATTACAAGTTCTAATTGAATATTTTCCATTAATTCCATTGTTAAATCTGATGGAAATATCTGATATGATGTTAATTAACATTAAGATAAATATAAAAAAGTAAAATTTACCGGGGATCCCTTAACTTATTTTTTTTGTCTCAAACGAGTACCCTACTTTAAGATTATTCTATCGAAATATCTTATCTCATATTTCGTGTCCCAATTAGGTACTTTCCATTTATTTCACCGTTAAAATGGACAAATTTTGTTGATGTGGCATTAATTAATACTAAAATAAATGAAAATTACAATTTTTGTGATTAAAAATTTTCTTATCAATCATTCTAACCCTAAAAAATTTTAAACCTTAAATTTTTCCTCTAATGTCTCTTATTCCTAATTTCCCACCGTGGTAAATCTCAGAAATAGTGGTGTCCACTTGAATCCAACCTTTCCTCCGCCGAATCAACCCCCTCCCCCGTTGATTCCAGCCCTTCTTCGTCGATTATAGCCTTCGTCATTGATTTGGCTTGCGGCGCGGTCCATAAGGCTGGGTTCCTTAAGGAACATGAAGGATCGCAAAGGATAGTCGATTCGATTAGTAGCGTCATCAATTCAGCTGGTAGCACCATCGATTCGGCTGGCAGTTGGGTCTGGCGAAGATGAAGACGAAGGCAGAATGAAAAGGGCGGATGACACCGAGAGAGAATTAAGGATGTGGAGGAGGAGGGCACAGGCAAGATCTACCAGCGAGAGATCAGAGTCGTGGTGGGAGGTCGACGATTATAGCTACCGGGGAGAGGTTAGCGTGGCAGCGCTGTGACTGTGGCGAGGTGCCTGTGATGGCCAACCATAATCAACCAAATCAAAGGACACGCATTGGAGGAACTCATCACCGAATTCAACAAAATTGAGGCAGGGATGGGCTGGATTCAATGAAATTAAGGGAGGGATGAGCCAGATTCAACAAAATCGATGTGGGGATAACACAGATTCAACCAAGTCGACCACACCGATGACGGAAAAGTAGGCGGCATAGGACATGAGAACGACGTTGGGGTTTGCCAGCGCTAGGCTTGCTCGGCCAACACTCAGCTTTGCCATGAACTCTGCCAATGCTTAGCCTCGCTATGAACTTTACCAGTTCTAATTCCATCCGTCCTTTCTGTGTAGGGTTAAGACTTCAAATCCAAATCCTTTTAACAGCCCAGTACAGTTGAAACCCTTTTTTTTTTTTCTCATTTTTTTTTCATTTTCTAGGATCTTGCTTGCTAAATGAGTTGTTTTTTGTTCGATCTAATCCTTGAAGAGTAGGATGAGGTTTGGGATGTAAATAGTAGATTTAAGGACTAAATTATTATTTTATACTTATTTAATGTATTTTATCCAAATACAAAATAACAATTTGGTGTTCAAACTTTTCTCACTAACAATTCTAAACCTTAAATTTCTAAATCTACTGTTTAAATCCAAAATCTTATATGATTCTTCTTCCAAATCTCATCCTATTCTTCTATTGAGATTTCCTTATAAGCACGATTTGCATTGAATCTAGCAAAATGAGAAATATGACGCCCTACCCATCGTCCAGCCAGACCAATCAACCACCACTACTTCTTTGTCACCCTTCTCCCTCCCCATCGTCCCTTTAACTTCCTTTGCCATCCTCCTATTATCTCCCATAAGAAGTGAAATCAACTCCCCTCCTCGATGCCGTGAAATGAGAAGAGGTGTTTGAGGCAAAAGTCTTTCTAGTGGGTTAAGATGCTAAAGATGAATTTCTAGAAGGCGATGTTGGAGAGCAGGGATGACGAAGAGGCCGGTCTTAATTAGAGAATGAAGATAAAGAATCTGGTTTGATCGGGATTTATTTTTTTTGTCTTACCCAAAAGCGGGCAGGGCATCTATTGTTTGTCTTTTCTTTTCCTTTTTCCTGATCTAATCTCTTCTAATTTATGGTTCTTTTGCTTATATGTTTCTTTGATTTTTTTTTCTCGTAATTGATTTTAAATTTGTTCTATTTTGTCTTCAGTTCTTCAATGAGGGCGATCAACTCCGATGAGCAATAGCTTGGGATGTCCACATAATCGACGATCTTGTGGTCAAGCGAACAAAGCATCAGTGATGACAAACAAGGATGGGCCGTGAATGAAGCATCCTTCTTTTTTTCGATTTGTGTCATCGGTAATGGCACGTTTAAAGGAAGTGATATGGTGTGAAGTAGAGAAGGGGTGGCAGGCTAGGGCCATTCGGTAGCAATTGGGCTACGGCTATAGGCAGTGGGCTAGGGTTGTTCATGTTAGGAATCTTCTTTGTTTAGGGTATATATTCTTTGTTTCTTTTTAGGAATTCGGAGTATTTTCTTTTTACCAAAAATAAAATCCAGAGATTAACCATTCATGCGAGAAATCCATGAGTATGTTTCCTTTTTGCCCTAGAAGCTTTTGCATGTTGATCGAGTTATGAAATAAATCTTGTTCTACTGGAATTCTATTTCTTGAGAGATTTGGTGTGTAAACAGTAAATTTAAAATTTTTATAGTTTGAAATTGTTGATGGGAAAAGTTTGAGAACAAAAATTATTATTTTAGATTTATTTTAGTGTTAATTAATGTTACGTCAATGATTTCTGTTAGATTTAATGATAAAATTGATAGAAAGTACCCAACTGGAACACACAATAAAAGATAAGATACTTTAATATGTTAACATTAAGGTCAGGTATCCATTAAGACATGAAAATAGAAAAACACAAAAATAAGCTAAGTGACCTTGGTAAACTTTACCCAATTTAATATTGCTCTCCTGTCCCAATTTGCTTGCAACATTGGTTGACATAGAAAAATTAAAGTATGTAAAATTTCTTGTACTTTAACTTTTTTTTGTCTTTATGAAGATATTAGTGACTAAATTATCTTTTTCAAACTTTAGTAACTTGTTTAAAAATTTTATCAAAGTACAAGCCCTTATGCCACTACAAGATAAAAAGACAAAAATGACCGAGGAAATAGTCATTTTCAATTGCTAGGAGTGACTGACTCATGATTGAAAAGCTCAATAGTAAAAATGATTAACTCACGATTGAAAAATTAATCGCTCCACCTATTTCTTTTTTCAAATTTAATTGTTAGTGCCACTTTTTTAAATTTGGTTTTTAATGCTAATCTCTCTCTCAAAACTCACAAGCCATATAAGGCCTTTACTCTTTCCCTCTTTCTCTTTCTCACTCTACGTAGTTAGCAGCAATGCCCCTTTCTCCTTGCGCCTTCCATTGCCACATTTTGCTTGATTTGGATTAACCTTTGTGAAGCTCCTCATTGCCCTAATTTTTAGTATGACTGAGAATCTCTAAAAGTCCTCCTCCTTGCATCACAATGCTCTACTTGTTCTTTTTCCCTTATCCTCACCTAGCAATGATCGATTCCTAAGAATCCTCATCCCACTTGGATCTTAGGATGCAAAGAAAGACCACCGTGATGTGGTGAAAGAGTTAAGTGCATTGGACCTATGAATGCGACACATGGAGGAGGCAAAAGTGGAGGGCGGAGTGTAGCCATAGGTAGAGCACAGGGCACAGCCACAAGCAGGAGAAAGAGAAGAAATCATAGATGCATGCTAGGAAGAAATGAAGATAAAGATTAGGAGAGAGAAAGGATATAAAAAATAAAGGAAGGTAAGTGAGAGATGGGAGATAATTTTTAAGTTTGAAGATAAAGGACATGAATTTTAAGCCAGACTTGCAGGTAAGTTTTGGTAGGATTGGGATACTTGTGAAAACCGAAGTGTCCAATAGAAATTTTTGCCAATAATAAATTAGAATTAATATTAAAAATTTTATAGGTAAAGAGCGACTGAATAGCTACTGCCATGTTGGTGACTAAAATATTTAGCCGGTCCTCAATAGTTCCAAAGTGAGCCCTACAAGTAGACAGCTCAGGAGCGACTGAAGGGGATTAACAAATGTAAAATCAGTCATTTCCCTCAGTTGCTTTTTTTAATTTCTCTTGTAGTGTACAGGTTTATGAAAATTAGGACTAAAAATGAAAATTTTGAAGAATTATAGGGGCCATATAAAATTTCTAAACAAATTAGAGACTACATTACAATTTCAAAATAAATGTCAAAATAAAGGTGATATAGTAAATTGACTCACAAAGCTTACCAATAGTTTTAATATTTTAATAATTTTGTGATGTCCAAAATAAAAATTGTTGAAATGAATATAAGATAGAATAAATGCACCAATTTGTCATTTAGCTTTGGCGACTCACACAACTTCACCATTTTTGTTTGGCTCATTATGACTTAATCTTTTAACTTCCAAAAGGCATGCAAATTGGTTTTTGTGAGTCAAATTTTCATACAACATTAAGTAATATAAAAAAATGACTAACGGCCTTAACTTTGATGACAACACTACCTAAGGTTACCTTGTGAAGCATAGAGTAGCAGAAACCCTAATAAAGTTATAGTGATATTTGGTTCTCTACTCGCGCTTTGTCACCATTCACAATTCCAATAATGGGTAAAAATCGTTCAAGTTTCTCAAAATTATGCCCAAGCTCCCAATATCTTAGTTGGATCCAAAATCCAAATTTGGACACCCAAAATTGAACTGAATCAAGCACCAAATAAAATGATATTTTGTAGCTCTTCTCTAAAATATCTTGCCAACTTTAGCTAGTTGTGAGTCATTGCTCCACTCTTTTTGTTGTAAAAGTACCAGATGAAGGTGTTTATAGAGGTCAAAGTTACTTTTGAAAATACATGGAAATTGGTGAAATGGCAACTAGATGATTTGCATTTTTCACAAATGGGGAAGTCAATAGTAGGGAAATTACTTAGTGTTGAGTTTGAGAGTCAAATTTCTCTTGAGCCCTAAATCCTAAACTTTAAACCTTAACCTGAAATGCCAAGTGATGAAATCCAGTTCATTAACGACCTTGTTGTGATTTGCTACAACCACTGCTCCATCACCTCTTGCTACTTACTCATCCGATGAAGCTCTTCGACCATTGCCTTCTACTATATTTTCCATCTTGCCATCCCCTTAACTAGGTGACCAGAGATGGATTCGAAGAACTCTTGGTAGACATAGGTTGGAAATTTCATTGAAGACCAAAATGACGTTGTTTTGATTTTTCAAAGTTAAGTTTGGTGACTAAATTGTAACTATAAGACATATAAGAACAAAAGAAAATCACCAAAAAATAGTCTAAAGGCCAAAAGCATAAAACTATTGCAGTAAGGTTTTACTTCATCAGCCACCTTGTATACTTTATGTATTAACTCAAACCAGGTTTACAACCTTGATGACTAACTGACACCATTTCTAAAATTTTAACGATGAAGTATAATGAGTTGAAGTTGAGGGACCATTATCTTATGTGAGTTAGCAAAGTCTAGGGATGTGGACACATTTAGGTTGATAAAATAAGTAATAAGTATAAAGATGTATTTTGAATTTATTATTCTATTAAAATACACATGCATATATTTTTTTTAAACATGCATATATTTGTATTTGAAGCGGCAATGATGATTGGATGGTGGGTGGCTCATGGACCTTTGTTTAGTGACCGTAGACCCATAGAATCCATGCATAAGCTGCCGGCATAAACTTAAAGGGTCCTGCACGCAGCTATGCGCGTGAGAGGAAAAGTTAGAAATGTTATCTGAATTGAGAGAGCAAATTGCGATTGTGAGAATAAAGCTGATAAAATGCCTTGCTCCTCAAACATCTAAAATAATGATGTCATATCAAGTAGTCAGCCCTTAGTTATAGCCCCAGTTTGGACTCCATTCGTTTTTTGTGGGCCTTCGTGATTGGGCTTAGGTTTATGTAACATGTATGGAAGATCATTACTTTTCATATATGCTCGGAATGATATATCTCTATGTATTTATATATTTTCCTCTTATGTAAGTTTATGTATTTTATTTAAAAGATTTGTTTTTTGGACTCAGAAGCATTATAAATTAGTATTTAGGAATTATGATGAAAATGGGGAAGATATGCCTCAAAGCCTTGAATCGTGGTTGGGAGAGTAAAAAACCCAATTTTTCATTATTACATCAAATGTGTGGGGACTATTTAAAAAATTTACGAATATATACAGCTCTTGGGAAGAAAATTATCTACTCATGTACTGAAAAAAATTACCTCATTCTTCCCAAAGAGAGCGAAATGAGTTTTTTTTTATTTAAATCGTCTCAAATGGATGAAATGTTTTTTTTTATCGTCTCAAAAGGATGAATTTTGTTTTCTTTATAAATTTTTTAACATCTAATTTATCTTACTACCCTAATTTAAACTCTCTCTAAACAAACCCTAAAAAAGAATCTTTTCTTTTTTAATCTTCATCAAAAATTTTATTACACAAAACTCAAAAAAAAAAAAATTTAATTATCATTTAAACTCTCATTATATAAAATAAAAAGAATAATTTTCATTTTAGAGATAAAAACTGAAAAAAAATATATCATAAATTACACACATCCTAAATTTTGTGTCTAAAGAAATGAATAATCATTTATGAGAAGAATGGGTGGAGTATGATAAAATATACTTGGAGCATATGCAACTAGTACTGGAACATTAATGTGGGTGGATCAGAGAATTAATGGGGGAATATGAATAAATGCTAAATATATCACCCAGATAGAACTGAAAAGGAATACACGTATTGAGACAAGTAGAATTAGAATACAAAAGATGGCTCCACAGAAGCGCGTAGCTAATAGTGATGATCAGCATCGTGAAATAGCAACCTGGCCCAATTAGGAGGGTTTCCAACACCTCAAAATATAAGAGAGTTATATTTTAAGTTTTATTTCAAGGTTTTGTACGTGAAAAAAAAAATCTAGTTCGAGAGTATCTAATAAGTGGGATACAAAAAAAAAGAAAAAAGAAAAAAAAGAAAAGTGATCTGCATCAATATATATATATATATATATCCAGAAAACTAGATTTTAGAAGTCGTCGTACAAACTGGGGTCGGGGTGATGAACGACCTAGCTGGCAAACGCGTCTCCCTTTCAAAAGGGACCCTCTTTATTTCCCCCTTTGCTTCCTTTTCCAATACAAATAATATTCTACGACTGATCGTCTACTGCAGGTTATGGCGGAGAATATTAGAAGTATCTCCTCCTTCCCGGCCCAACTTTCCATCGCTTTTGTACTGTACTATACTAGTAATCTGCCAGCTGCCCTGCCTTCCTTAGCTACTTTGACGTTTGTTTCACTTATGCGGGCCATGCGGCCTACTGTTTGTTTCATTTTAGTTTTTTATTTAAATTTAATTTAAATTTATTTATATAATTATTTTTTAATTTTTTTTGTAAAAAAATTATATTTAAAAATTATAAGAATTGTAGTTTTTAAATATAATTTTTTTAAAATTTTTTATCAAATAATAATACAATAAATTTAAGTTAAAGTTAAGTAAAAAAACTCAAATGGAGCCCTAATGTGGATACACATAGTCTTAGCTGCCTTTAGTTTCGGCTGATTGTTTTAAATTGGCCAAAATGTGCATTTGGTCCCTAACTTTGTTGACTTAACAAGTTAGTCCTTTAAGTTTAACTTAGTGTAACTTAGTCTAGTAACTTTGAAAAATTAAGCAAGTTAGTCCCTTTGATCTATGGAGTTGTGAACGGCATTTCTTTTTACTCCTCGCCATTGGCCTATCCTCCAAGCATTGCCCGATCTCTTCCCTAGCACCACCTGATTTCTTCCTTAGCGCCACCCGATCCATTCCCTAGCCCTTCGAGGTCCTCCGTGGCAGCGTCAGGTAGAAATCATCTCCACCCGGTCACCAGTTCTTGACCCTGCAATGAAAATGGTCAACTGATTGGCACGACAACTAAGAAGATTCACCCTGAGCACCACCGAAATGGGTCCTCGATGCAGTGGTGAAACCATCGAGATCTTCTCCCCAACACCATTGTGTTGCCCTCCTCTTTGGTGCTGCACTGATGCATCTTCCTTTCTTATCCCAAGCACTGCCGCATCATCCTCTCTTTTCTCAAGCATTGCCGCATCACCCTCTCTTCTCCCAAGCACCATTGCGTCATCCTCATCTCTTCCCAACACTGTCACGTCACCCTTCTATTTGGTCCTGCACCGCCATGTCACCCTCTCTTCACCCAAGCACTGCTGCATTGTCCTCATCGCTCCCTAGCACCATTGCGCCAACCTCCGATTTAAGACTCCATGAGCTCGCCGACAAATCAATCATGCAAGATTTTTCAACAATTTCAAGTTAACTGATCTCCAATATCAGATTTTTACTTCTGTTTCGATTGGACGGTGAACAATGCACGATATGGCCTCCTCCGATTTGACTGGGTGTCATCTCCCACGTGATATTGGGTTTCACTGTTGTTTCCGCCATCCTCGCATTGTCTCCGCCCACATCAGATCGGCGCAACAAATTAGAGGCAATGTCATCCTTGCCGCCCTTCAAGATCCACTGTCTTGCAATATAATTAGGTTAGAGAAGAAAAGGTTCCAGTAAAGTAACTAATGTCATCTTCCTTTCCGTCCCTCATTAGACTAACTCGCCATATTTTTTATAGTTGAGGGACTAAGTCGCATAGTTTATCAAGTTAAAGGACTAAGTCATTATGAGTCAAAGTTTAAGGACTAACTCGTGTGAGTTAGCAAAGTTGAGGGACCAATCACGCATTTAGGCCTTTTAAATTTAATTAAGTAGATCTCGTAGCTGACGGTAAATTAGCTGAAACGGCAAAGAGCTTGTAATACATGAGTGTGTAAAAATGTTTTTGTAACAAGTTTTGTGTGTTTAGGATTGTTGTATTATTTTGGTTATATGATAATCCTGTTGCTTAATTTGTCTGACACTGGGTAGTTGTAACGTTGGATATATAATTAATATAAAAGGTTATCTCCGCCATTCAAACCTTACTTCAGGCTCAAGTAATGAGGCTATAACATAATGTCAGCAGGGTGGACCTAGGTTTTTAATAAAGGGTGAGTCAAAATAAATTTTAATCTAAACTATAATTTTTTTAAAGAAATTTGACCAATTTTAAAGAGAGATAAAATATAATTTTATTTTAATTTTAAAGAAAATTAAAAGTACTTTACAATTTAAGGGGGTTGAGACCCTGCTACCCCCATCTAGTTTCGCCCCTGCTGCTAGTTATACTAAAAATTTTGAGTTCTGAACGTATTAACATTTTTAGTAGAGATCGTGTAAAGTTTTGTGTAACAGGAGATGATTAATTTGATGCTAACACATTATCAAATAAACTATATGAAATTTTATAAATTTTTATTAGAAATTCTGTAAATCTAACACTTACAAAAATTTTGTACAAATTTTTTTTATCAAACCATGCATAAATGTCATTGACTTTTATACCTAATTCATTTTAAGTCAATTTAATTCAAAATTTTTTATTTTTATTTTTACATTTTTTTACTCAAAATCAATTTCATTTGAAAGTCAATATCACTTAGGTATAATAACCTATTGAAAATAAAATTTTGATGATGTTACTAAATTTTTATTTCTTGATTTTTTTAAAAAGTAAGATTCACAAAAATCTAATTACTTCATAAAAAAATTTCTTCTGGTGTATTATTATATCTACATAATATTTTTTTTCAAATGACATTGCTCCTGTGTAAAAAAAAATATCAAAATAAAAATAAGTTATTTTAAATTTTAGAGAGATGGAGAGAATAGAGAGGAAAAAGTGCAATGACTACTCTAGCGAACGAGTAGGCGAGCGTTTGTTTTCTTTCTCTTTTTTTTTTTTTTTTCTTGGCACATGTGATAACCTCAGTCAAGTAGATCGGAATTAATTTTCTCACACTTCTTCTTTAAATGAATCTGTATTATAAATAAGACTATAAATCGTATCCATGATTTCTTTCTTAAAATGTGCAAAGTAGGCGAGCAGGATTTTTCATTGTTGAGGTTGGAAAGAGAATATGGGACAAGAAATTAAGATACAATCCCACATGCATGGCTTTCGTCTATTAGTCAGCTTTCCCTAGTAACGCATGCGACATGACATGTCTCCCAAACATTCGTTTCTTATGTAATGGTCTCCTTCAATTCCTTGTGTGTATGTGGGATCAACGGAAAAAAGTCAATTGATGTGTTGGAGTTACGTGTTGGCGAGGCACTGAAATCAAAACACAGCTATCCAACAGGTAATGACTCCATCAAAACCTGGGTTGATTGGACTATATTCATAATTTGTAAGGATCATAATATGTCGTAGATCGAACCTCACCGTTGAGAAGACTACTCCTTCAATAGCTTTTAGTTCATCTTCCAAAGCCGTGGAACTACTTTCTGCAAACTACTTTCTTTATTTCGCTTTCTCATTTCATTTTTTTAATATTTTTAAATTTAAGTAAATTAATTTACAATATTACTCTTCAATATATCATTTTAATATTTACTTTTTATATTTTTCTTAATTTATATGTAAAAAGTAAATGACAAAAGTGAAACAATATACTACTTCTATCCTAAGTTCTTTGCACCATTTTTATTTTTTAACTTACGTTTGACTTAAATTTATTTATATTAATATTTACTAAAAGGTTTCAAAAATTTATACTTAAAACTATAAGTTTTGTGGTTTTTAAATATAAACTGTTAAATTTTTTTAATAAATATTAATATAAATAAATTTAAGTTAAACTTAAGTCAAAAAATTAAAATATTACAAAGAACTTGAAATGAAAAGAATATATACGAACTTATTTTTTCCATCTTTCTCAAACTCTGTTTCAAACTCAAAAGTCTCAAGTAGCATTAGTTGGATAGAAAAAGAAAAGGGATAATCTAATATGTTGTTTGCTGTTGTGTCCTTGAAGATGTGTTTTTATTAGTAATGATATCAATAGTATTTTGTACTCCCATAATTAGTGACAGTTTTTGATGTGGAAAATGTACTGGGTGAATTCAATGATAGGCTGAACTAAGCAAATTCAAGAGAAATGACTAAATTCAACACATAAATGGCTCTTGCTTTGACTGATATATAACTTTTACTGTGGTTGTTATATTTTTCATTAGATACGTGTTCAAAGAGAGAATTTCACGCTATACATTGCATCACCTGACTTTTTCCTTGTGACAGTCGAGTATAGGGGTAAAGAAAGGCTAAATCACTTATAGTACTACCTCAAACTTTGTTAACTAATTAGAAGACACCCTAAGTTTTGGCATGATGCAACTTAGTCTCTCACCTATGGACTATGGAGCACTTTGCCCATTTGACTATGTATCTGTTAGTTGACTAACCAGAAAAATTACGTGTTTATTCATCTAGTTTCTTAGTCTATCTCTTTTATACTCTTTACTTTACTATCTAACAATCTAAGCTCCAACTGTAGTTTTTCACCACCCTTTTCTAGAATCGTAAAGTTTTCTCTCTACCGTAACTCACCTCCAAACACCACCGCCACCCCAACCATTGATCCCCCCACCATTGTTGCTACCATCGCTCCACCATGTCCCACACCCGAAAGCTTAGGTGTCGCGTCCTCAATCCATCCTGTTGTGTCTCCTCCTCAATCTGCCGCCTCCCGATATCTCACATTTCACCCCCACTAGGAGATCGCCATTGTCACGGGCACCAAAATCCTCGTCCTTCAATCTCACCAAGATTGTCGTGCCTTTTTCTCTTCAACCTTTGCCCTGGCTGCATCCTCATCAACACGACCACCTCTCAGCTTTTCTTGGCAGAGGAAATCTCCTTTGCAACCACTCTCCGCTCTCTTCCTCCTCCCTCGCTTTCATACTCTTTTTCCACCGTATGCGAGTCCGCTGCCTGCACTTGCCTCTCTGCCTTCCGAACGAGTCCCAAAGATAGTGGCGTTCCCTCACTTGGAGTCTTTTACTGCAACTAAAGAGATTAATTATATTTTGAAAAAATTAAATAGAATAACAATTTTTAAACAATATTAATTCTAGAAAAAATTAAAATTAATTTTATAATTGATTATTTTTTTTAGCATTGATCATATTACTTGAAAGTAGTGTAGCATTATTTACCTTTTATTTTTTAGTGAAAATTTTTTCGAAGCTTCTTTACATTTGGTTTAACTTTTCTAATTTATAATTTTGAAAATCCTAACAAGCTTGTGCTTAACTCTCATTTAGTGCTTCAAGTTACATAGTTTTGTCATTTAGCGACTAAGAGTTCAAATATTTATAATCAGGTTTCTGAACCGTTAGAAATCTAATAGAGTTAACGTAAATTGACTGGTAAAGGAATAAGGAAGCCACATTTTGTAGTGGAGAGACTGAATTGCACCACTCCAAAATTTAGGAATGAAAATGCCTAAGTCAACATAGTTCAAGGGACCAAAAGTAATTTAGGCCGGTAAAAAAACGTAATGTGGTGGTTTATTATAACATTTGAAAATTTCCGCACTTTACCAGTCTTTGATATTTTTTGTTTTCTAGGATTAGAGTTTTAAGTGGGCCTACAAATATGTTATTTTTTTTTTGGCGATGTTTTACAGCATTTTATAAAAAATACTTTGAATTGCATTTGACATATTTACGAGTATATTCTCGTGTTCTATCCTAGTTAAGATTTAGCATTTGGCTAATCCTGTTATTAATGTTTTGTTCTCAATTCCCATAACATCATTTTTGAAATGAAGTTTTATCCAAACTAAATGATACTTTTGAACTTGTGTTCGTATTCTTCTATATAACATTTGTACATATGGGTATGTATTATTTGTATTACATCATGAATTTTTTGTGAAAATAATAAAAGTGTAGACTAGCGTGGTATATAGACGTGAGAGAATAATTTTCATTGGGAAAATTACCTTGACCCCCTCAGGTATAGGTGAACCTACACTTAAATCTTTCGTATTTCAAATACCTACACTTACCTCTTGAAAATTCATCTCCGTTAATAACAATTATGATAAAAAAGAGAAATGTCTATTTTTTCCCTCCAAGCTTTCTTCCTTAAAAATTTTGCTCCACTAACTTTTACATCTAACAAGTTAAGCCCCAATTTTGAACTATCTTCTCTATTCCCACCAGCTTTTCTTACCACAGCATTCTTTGTAGCCTTTGAATTGATACCTTTATCACACAAAACTATTTTACCTTCAACAAAATGTGGATCCAAAGAACCATTCAAACACAGGGACAAAGAATGCCCATCACCCCTTTTTCCTGGTTCTTCTTTTTCAGTAAAAGCGGAGACAAACATTAGCACGCTCATACCTTTGTCATGCGTGAATATGATGCTTGTCCTAAACAACTAGTCAGTCTAGAGGATGATAGCTCAAACACCGAAATAACGAACTGCGTCACATTACTAATTCACCATTGCTAGTCATTCACGATCTCTAATGACATCTCCTCCTGTGACCCCACCTCTGGCTAGCCTTTTTTTTTTTTAATCTTATTGGTCTCGGCTTCAATTTCAGATCCCTCTACATTCCTTAGTTTAAGCTTCTATCTACATTTCTAGGTTTCTTTAAGATCTTCCATAACCCGACCCATCCATCAATTGCCCATCCATTGTCATCTCAGAGAAGCTTAGTGGCTTGGCTAATTAGCTCACTCTACTTTCAAGGTGCTAAATTCAACTTTTTAATCTTGCTGATTTCTTTTCTTTTCTTTGTCACTACTATTAGTTTGATCTTCATTTTTCTTTGGTATATTTTTAGTTATTCAAGCTTAGTTGCTTCAAATAGAACGACAACATAAGCTGATAAAACATGGGTCTTCTATTCTAGACCTTGGCTGTGCTCCTGGTGCTTGGCTTTAAGCATTCCATTTATCTCCTCTACTAGCTCTATCATTATTCAAGCGTGTGTGTGTTAATAGTTTCTGATTGAGATTTGTCCTATGTGGCTAGTCAGAACCTGGGTCCTTTGAAAAATGGTGGAGCTGTTGTGGATATTGATGTTAAGAGCTACTTATAATTATCCTTTAATATTCTTTTAGTTTTTTTCTGATTGCGTGGGTTGTTAGTCCAATTTGTGTTTCGTTTTTAGGGAATTTGAGATGAGTGTTCATCTTCAAAATGGGAACTTGTAGAGTAGAAGGTGAAGGTTCCTTCTTTTCATTGTGATTCGAGAGTTCAAACTTGTGATTTTTTACAACAAGATGGTGGACTCACTATATATTGTGGAGGGAGGTGTTGAGGGTGTAGAAAGTGGCAGGGGTGGTGTTGCTGCTTGTGGCAATGATGGTGGTAGGCAAAAGTGAGGTCTCGGTGGAGGCGGAGGTAAAGGAGGAGTGGAGTGGGACGGATGGAGGGAGATGGAGCTTAGCTTGTTAAATGCGTAATCATGTGGGCAAAAATTTTAGGGAGGAAAGATTGGAGGGTAAAAATAGGTATTTTTCATTTTTCTGTCACAACGGTCATTAACAGAGTTAAATTTTCAGGGGACAAGTCTAGATATATGAAGTAGAGATGATAGAAGTATAGGTTCATCTATACGGCTATACCTCTTGGGGGGGGGGGGGGGGTGGTTTGCTTTTTCTTCTTATGGTAAGTGTGAAAGTAAATTTTTTTTTCCCTAATGGCTAAGGGGTCACAGGGATATGCTGAAGGTTAGGGATTCCCCCGTATAATACCTAATGTTGATTTAAGTGCTTTCACGGTCTTCGAAAAGTAGACATTATCCTCTTTTCCTTACATATGAATCCTTCCCAATCTTAAAGATAAATTGTACATTTCTGAAAAATGCGAGGACAAAGTAAAATATTACTTAAATCTCAAAGAAAATATTTTAATTAACCCATAAAACTATAACCCTAAAGCTCAAAAGACATATCTAAAGTTACTGGGCAGAAAATTGGAGCCATATATGATAATGCCAAGGTTGACTAGAGCTTAGGATAGATGTATAGAGAGCCCATTTTAGGCATCGTTGTTTGTCGCTGCCTAAGAACAGTTGAGTTCACGTTTTGAAAGTACCAGAGCTATATATATATATATGTGTGTGTGTGTGTGTGTGTGTATGGGCTGTTTAGGAACTGAATTTAGTTCAATAAACAGAATGCTAGATTCATGATAGTGTTTGGCGCAATTGAGGATGTAGGCCTAAGATTATTCTTAAATTAGTTTACAACTTTTTCCTTGTGCGAGCTTTCGTATTTTCATAATACACATCTAGTGTTAGCCTGGGTATTAAAAGGAGTAAAAAGTTACTTGGATATTTGACTGTACATAAGTTGATTTAAGTTAAAGAGCTTAGAGTTAAGAGATTTTGGGTACAATAATAAAAGAACTTTGTATACAGAGAGAACTTGCGTGTAAGCTAGGATCACAATCGCCTCTGTCGGGTCAGATTTGGTCATGTTATCTGAGTTTCGGTTTAATTGAACCATCTTAATTTTGGGTTTAGGCGGTAGCAGGGGGAATAGGGGGTTAGGGGTGCTCTTAAATTTTCTGCAAATTATGTACGTTAACAATGTGTATATATAAAAATAACACTCAATAAATTTCATTATCTCTACCTTTGACTCCTTAATCTTTTAACTTTTTTAAAATGAATTCTGTCCCGTAACTTAAAAAGTAAAATCCTAGCTTCATCCTAGTGTTTAGATAGGGTTATTTGAATTTGAGTTAATTCTGGTTTAGTGGATTTTCATCTTAAGGTGAGACTAGGTTGGATTTATTTGGATTTGATCAATTCTTGTTGATTTTGGTTGAAAGCAACCTTAGATTGAGTTATTTAGGTTTTTAGATTTGCATTAACCAGTCGGGTTTACTCTGACTAAAAAGGTGTTTTTTGTTCAGCCCAAACAAAAAAATAGTCAATTCAGATTTTTTGCCTAAATAATTTGATTCCTTAGTTTTGTTTTGGCTAAGACATAAATAAAGAAATTTGGTTTTCAGTGCCATTTTTTGAAATGATAGTCAATTAATTTGTTGATTTATTTCAATTTAACCAAAAATGACTTATTTTTTATTTTTTATATTTTTCCGTGGAATCAATTTTATTTGAAAAAAATATTAATTAGATGTAATAATCCATTTGAAAGTAAATTTTCATGATATTATTAAATTTTTATGAATTTTTTTAGGCATTATAAAGGAAAAATTAATAAAAATTTAATGAGATTATAAAAAAATTGTATTTTAAATGGATTACTATACCTATATAATATTGGTTTTCAAATGAAATTGATTCAAAAAATGTAAAAATAAAAGTAAGTTATTTTGAATTAAGTTGATTTAAATAAAAACAAATTGGCTCTAACTTAACCAAATTTTGGTATATATAATGGAGATTTTTTTATCAATTAATTCAAATCCTTTGTTGTTGTTGGTTCTCTTAAATTATAAAATCTATAAACTGTGATATGATAAATGATTTAAATAGTGAATTTCCTTTTTATGTTCTATTTTTTCTAGCTCTTTTTGCTTGTGTCATTGACGCATCATCATTCACGAATCATAACTATGTGAAATTAGATTTTTTTTAACTAAATAGCTAAAAATGAAATGAAAGAGATATACAAAAAAAATTTAATAATTGTGTGTGAAAATTAATTTCATATAAACCCTCAGTAGTAATTCTTCGGGAAATGATAATTGGAAAAACAAGTACAAAATTGCGTAATATTACTAGTTATTGTCTAAAGGGAAAAAAAACAACCCAATAAGAAAATGAAATCCTTAGAATATTCCAACTTAATATTAATTGTAACATATACTCCTTCCGTCTCAAAAGTTTTGCTCCATTTGTTTTTGACAATTAATCTATAATTTTTTATTTTCAACATTCTAATATATAAATAAAAAATCTTTGTATATGAATGATAATTCAA